>CAOKZL010004349.1:0-29018 GCA_948472985.1 Iguana delicatissima
TCTTTAAAAAAAAAGGGGGGGTTTTAAAATTTTTTTTTTTAAAAAAAAAAAAAAAAGGGAAAAATTTTTTGGGTTTTAAATTTTGGCCCCCCAAAAAAAAAAAATTAAAAAAATTTTTAAAAATTTAAAAAAAAAATTTTTTTTTTTAAAAAAAACCCCCCAAAAAAAATTTAAAAAATTTTTTTAAAAAAAAAAAACCCCCCCCTTTTTTTTTTTTTTTTTTAAAATTTAAATTTTAAAACCTTTGGGGGTTCCTTTTTTTTAATTTTTTGAAAAAATTTTTTTTTTTTTTTTTTGCCCAAAAGGGGGTTTTTTTTTTTTTAAAAAAAAAAATTTTTTTTTTTTTTTCCTTTTCTTTTTTGGGTTTTAAAATTTTAAATTTTTTTTAAAAATTTTAAAATTTTTTAAAATTTTTTTTAAAAAATTTTTTAAAAAAAATTTTTTTTTTTTTTTTGGGGAAACCAAAAAATTTTAAGGGGGTTTTTTTTTTTTTTTTGGGGGGGTTTTTTTTTTTTCCCCAAAAAAATTTTTTTTTAAAAAAATTTTTTTTTCCCCTTTTTTTTTTTTGGAAAAAAAAAAAATTTTTTCCCCCTTTTTTTTTTTAAAAAAAAATTTTTTTTTTAAAATTTTTTTAAAAAAAAAATTTAAAAAAAGGGTTTTAAAAAAAAAGGGGGGGGAAAAAATTTAAAAAAATTTTTTTAATTTAAAATTTTTTCTAATTTAAAAAAATTTTTTTTAAAAAAAAAAATTTTTTTTTTTTTTTTTTTAAAAAAAAAAAAAAATTTTTTTTAAAAGGGTTTTTTATATTTTTTTTTTCCCTTTTCCCTTTTTTTTTTTTCTTTTTTTTTTTTTTTTTTTGGTTTTTTTTTTTAAATTTTTTTTTAAAAATTTTTTTTTTTTTTTTTTTTTAAAAAAAAAAAAGGGGAAAAATTTTTTTTTTTAAAAAAAAAAAACCCCCAAAAAAATTTTTTTTTCCCCTTTTTCCCCCTTTTTCCCCCTTTTTTCCCCCCCCAAAAAATTAAAAAATTAAAACCCAAATTAAATTTTTTAAAAAAGGGGGGGCCCCCCCCCCCCTTTAACCTTTTTTTTTTTAAAAAAAATTAAATTTTTCCCTTTTAATTTTCCCTTTTTTTTTTTTAAAAAAAAAAATTTTTTTTTTAAAATTTTTTTTTTTTTCCTTTTTTTTTCCTTTTTTTTTCAAATTTTTTAAAAAAAATTTTTTTTCCCAAATTTTTTTTAAAAAAAAAAAACCTTTTTTTCCCAAAATTTTTTTCCCCCTTTTTTAAAAAAAAAATTTTTTTTCCCTTTTTTTTTAAAAAAAAAAAAAACCCCAAAAAATTTTTTTAAAAATTTTTTTTAAAAAAAAAAAAAATTTTTTTTTAAAAAAGTTTGGGGGGAAAAAAAAAAAAAAACAAACCCCCCGGGCCCAAAATTTTTTTATTTTTTTTTTGTTCTTGTAAAACAAACAATAACACCCCTTTGGGGGAATTTCCCTTTTCCCCTTTTGCTATTCTTGAATTAGCCCTGAAAATTCTATCTACCTTCCGCTCAAAATCGTCTTCCCTCATACCAATAAAATTTTCCCAATGATGTAATGACCTTCTCCTCCAACATTTCCCCCTAACTTCCCCAATGCCTCTCATTTTAATACACTTGTCTCTATATCTCAGTTCTTGTTGACTAATTCTCATGTCTTCTTGTCTTTGACTTTCCTTCAGAATATCCTTCTCTTTTTCAATTTTCTTTGTTTTTTGCATTTCCTGAATATCATTTTTCATTGTATTCATGTCTTTACTTATATTATCTATTCTTTTCCCTATTCCATCCAATTCTTTCCGTAAATCTGCTTTAATTTCCGCCCCGTTTTTTTCCATTTCTTTCCTCATCTCCGACTTTAAACTTCTTATTTCATTTAATATTTCCGTCATTGGATTACCTATTTCAGCCGAAGCTCTTCTTGTAGAGTCTATCAATTGTAATTGTGTCTGGGATTGTATCCTATTTCCCCTTTTCTAGTACCAGATGCCATTTTTCCACACCTTCCCCCTTTAATTTCCCCCCCTTTTCCCCTCCCCCCCCCCCCTTTTTTTTTCCCCCCCCTCCAAAATCCCCAATTTTTCCCCCACCCAACCTCCGGGGTTTTCCCCTTTGCATGGCAAGGGGTTGGACTGGATGGCCCTTGTGGTCTCTTCCAACTCTACATTTCTATGATTCTATGATTCTATGATTCCACAGTATTACTTAAACAGTTAAACAATCTATTACCTTTAAGTTATTACAATTGAAATTATAATAATTGCTATACAATTCTTCCTTTTCAATCAGTACGCCCTCACCTTATATTTTTTTTTTTTTACACCAGTTTTAACAGATTATACCCAATCAAACCCAAATCTAACAAATTAGAACTATATCCAATTTCTGTACTCCACTGGCTCATTAAATCCGTTAGTTTTTCAATAAGTCCAATTAGTATCAATATTTCCATTTCTTTGCAGCCCAATGTTAGAAAAAAAACCCCAAAAAAAACCCCCTTTTTACACAGACTGCTTATTCCACCAAGTTAACAACAATCTGTGTTTTTACCACTCCTCCGTTCTTCCGGGCCCCAACATCTATTTGTAATTCCAACTTTTTCAAACTTCTCTTTTTTTTCCTGTTTGTTCTCTATGTCCTGTATTTGTTATTGGTCTCTTTTCTCACCTTGTTATTTTTTTTTATTACGAACTCAGTCCTGCTTCAATCTCTTCAAACTTGTCCAGTTTCTATCTCCCTTCCCTCCACACTCCACTCTCCGCTCCTCCGTTCTTCCAGCGAGCTCAAACGTTCTGTTCGTGAGCTTCAGCTGCTTTCTAATTTCTCCCTTTTCACGTCGTCTATTTCCTGTACTTGTTAATCGTTTCCCGTACTTGTATTTCTTCCCTTGCTCGCTTGGATATTTTATTACGAACTCCAATCTTCTTCATCTTCCGCCCCGTCCGGCTACTTTCTCGTTCTGTCCACTCTCCGCTCATCCGTTTTTCCCCCCAGCGAGCTCAAACGATTTATTCGTGAGCTCCAGCTGTTTTCTAGTTTCTCCCTTTTCACGTCGTCTATTTCCTGTACTTGTTAATCGTCTCCCCACTCGCCTGGATAGTTTATTACAAACTCCGTCCTCCTTCAATCCCTTTCAGACTGATCTCATCTCCAAAGTTTAACCACAATATAACTTCTCAATTATATCTTTGTTTTTCTTTGACTTAAACGTCTTTCCAGCAATTATTTCCAACAAAATTTTTAATTTCTGAAGTGTTTATACACAGAAAGCTCCAGCGTTTCCGCGAGCTCCAGCTGCATCTCCACACTTTCACTGTACACTTTAAACAGCCGCTGTTTCTGTTTGCTTTTCCCTCACAGTCACTTCTGATCACCTCCGCTGCTTTCTCACTTAAACTCAGTCTTTCAGTCTCACAATCTATCTCATTCAACCCCCTTTTTTCTTTTTTTTTTGTCTTTCCCAATTTATTTCTTCAGTCCCAAAAATGTTTCTTTATTTTTTTGTATTATTTCTTTTATATCCATTCGTTTTCTCCTTTTCCCCTCCTCCTCTCTCAATTTCTTTCTCCACTCTCTCCTCCACAAAATCTCCACTGATTTATTATTTAATGTTCGGTTTGATTTTTTTAATTTGGGCATAGTTTTAAGATTAAGGCAATGTCCCCATTCTTAAATTTTAAAGGTATATATCAAGAAACTTTAATTATTTAAAAATCTCCGGAGTCGCTAGGCTGCATTACCAGCAAATGCCCAAGCGGGGGCGGGATACTCTTCAACCCCCTCTTTCAGACTTACAAGACGATCTTCCTCTCATCTAAAAATCGGGGTCCCCATCAGTCCCCCAAAACCCACCTTTACCCCGGGGGGGCTCTTTGCCGAGTATTTTCTTTTTGGGTTCCCGCTTGAGATGTTAGGACAGTGAGAGCTCCGTCACTGTCCCGGCCGATCGCCGCCATTGGAGACCTTAAAAACCCTTAAATGGTTAGCAAAGGCCAAATCTCTTTTTCAGGAAGAAAAATATTTGTCCTTTGCAATGAAAAGGGACTTGCCCATGTTTTTTCAGCTCCGATTTGAGCAAATGGAAACTAGGATGTTGCAAGGTCGTTATTCCTGTGCATGATAGAATTTGCATATGTGGGGGATTCCATTTAAAATCTTGCCCACTACTTACTGCACTGTCAGTTATACGATAATTTAGAGACCACTACTTTAAGCCATTTCTAGTTAGTTGGAGGGAGTGGGGTGACAAATTCCCAAACTGACATTCCTTTTGAAAGGAGTTAATCTTTTTGGACCAAAAAGTGGTCCTCTTTGTGTATTATGCAGCTAAATTGAGGAAGAAAGTACTAGATAAAGGGTCTGCTTTGCTGGCTGTTGGGTAATTTTTTTTCAACCACTTTTAATCACTTTAGGAGTGTTTTAGTGATTAGGAGGGTTGGGTTTTTTTAATTTGAAAATCACTATTTTATCTGTATATATTGTATATATTGTCTTGTATCTTATATTTTATATTTATATTACTTGTTGATGTTTTCCCCCCGTTCCTGCTGCTGCTGCTGCTTTCATTTTTTTTATGTTTTGGGTTTTTTTTCCCCCATTTCAATTGATTAATATAGTCTGTAGACTGATTCAATAAAGATTTTTACATTTGACTTACAAATATATCCCAGTATAGCATTATTATCTTTTATTTGATAAGGTTAATCGTAGCCAGGCAATGAAGGATTTAATTACAAATTTATTAACTGCAGCAAGGTTAATTATTTAGGGGAAAAAGGAAAACGCAAAAAGATTTTTTAGATAAATGATTGGTATAAAGAAGTGTGGAAATGAACGATTAATGATAAGCTAACATGTCGAATTAAAGTCAAAAAAGGAACAACGAAAGGGAATGATTTTGAAGAAATATGGAAGATATTTTTGGAAAAAGTCCTAATAAAAGAGGGAAGTGTCACACCTCCAAAAGAAGAATTAACAGTTTTGGAAAGCAGAGAAAGCTGAAAGATAATTGGCTGGGGGGTGGGTATACACTTAGTGTTAGGGCTTACATTTAAGGTTATATTTAAGGTTATATTTAAATTTACATTTAAGGCTAGGGTTAGTATTAATATGTTTAGAAATAGGATCATATTCAGTAACATAATAATATAAGCTATTTTGTTGTAATGTTTTCTTTTCACTTTAATGGTAATCATGTGGTGCTGTGTTTTGTTCTTTTTCTTTCATAATTAATAAAAATTAAAAAAGAAAAGAAACTTAGGTTGTGAATGATTTCCTAATAACTTATAATTTCCTTGTAGCTTATCCAAATATCACCAAGAGAACTAATAAGAAATGTAAGGAGCATTCAAGAAAATCCATGTAAAATGTATAAATATAAAAATATATTCACAATCCCTTTTACAAAATTGATTTTCTTCTTTTCTTCCTCTAATCCATTATTATTAAATGGGCTATTAGTTTTAATTTCCCTCTTACCCTTACATGGAATTTTTTAATTAGAAACTTAATTTTATAACCTCCATTCAAATGTTATTTCATATCCACAGTCTTCTCTGTCTCCTACTACAATTTCTCCTTTACAGCTGGTGCAATTTATGGTATTTAATTCTGTACTTAAATATTAATCATTTCAACAGTAAATTTAAATTTATATCAATCTACAATTTATATCTGAGGAAGCTAGACACTAGAACCCATTCTTCCACTATTTTGTCCATCTTCTCATTACTTCATTGGGTTAAGGAGTCAAGATCTTACATTTCTAACAACTTAATTAGCCACACATCTATATCACATCTATGCCCTTCCATAATCTGACCAGTAGTATTCTAGCTGCAGAAATCATGTATAGCAGCACTCTTCTTGTCAAGGTTTCCTCAATATCTTTAATAATGTTCAATAAAAAACAGTTTTGGACTTAAACTTAGTTTGAAAAATTTCTATTATAATTTTATGTATCTTTTTCCCAGAACCTTTTTACTATTGGATATGTCCACCACATAGGATAGAATGATAGAATGAACCAATCTTATTTTGAAACTTCCAACATTTGTTTTTCTTTTCTGTGTTATACATTTTAACCAATTTTGCTGGCATTAATTACCATTAGTAGAACATTTTTAGATAGTTTTCCTTCAAGTGACAATGTAAATTTGTTTTTTCCCCAAGAATCTCCCCAGTGTTCTAATGGAATCTCACTTCCAATATTTTTTGCCCAAGTTATCATAACTTTTTTGACTGTTTCTTCTTCTAAATTTTGTTGGAGGAATAGTTTATACATTTTATACGTGGCATAATTTTCTCAAATTTATTTGGGTAATGACTTAATTTGAACCCTTCTAATTTTGAGTCCATCTTAAATCTTTCTTTTAATTGAATGTGTGGGAACCAATGACATCTATATCCTGACTGAGTTAATTCTTCTCTCAATTTTATACAAATTTACCTTGGTTTATCACAAGCCAAAAGGTCTTTATATGTTTACCAGTCCTTTTTTGATTATAATGAATTGTTAATTGTATTTTTTTTTACTCTCTCAGCTAAGATACTTGTGAAGATTTTGTAATCTGTGTTTAGAAGCAAAACAGGTTTATAGCTGGGTAGTGATATATCTTTTTCATCTGTTGGAATAAGTGTTACATTTGCATTGATCCAAGAACTGGGAATTCCCTCCTTCAGTATTTGGTTTAAGTTTTTTTGCAGCAGTGGAAGTAGGCCCTCTTCAAATGTTTTATAGTATAAAGCTGTAAAGACCATCTGAACCTGGGACTTTAGATGTTTTTAATCTTTTGATCACTTCAATTATTTCAAATGGTGCAATTGGTGCATCCATTTTTTTTTGTTCTGTTATTTTAGGTATATCTTGCTTCTCCAAGTATGATAATAGACTTCTTTTTCTGGTTCAAGTAAGGAATGTAATACTACATAATTCTGTATAATATTTGTGAAAAGTTTTATATCTTGATCTGTGGTTGTTTTCCCTCTATTTTTAATTTTCAAGATCACCTTTTTTTTCATTTTTCCTTTCTTGTTTGAAAGCCAACCATTTCCCTGGTTGGTTAGCATATTCGAATTGTTACAGTTGGCAAACTTTAATTTTCTTCTCAAGCTCCAGGGAGTGTGCTGGTTTTAATTGCTTCTGAAGTATCTTCTTAATCTTTTCAATGAGGTTTTTGTCATCAGGGTCTTTCTTCAGATCCACCTCCTTATTCAATAGTGTATTGCTAATTTTTTTGAATGTGTTCTGAACTCTTTCATTTGCACTCTGTTCCCCATTTAATAAAATGTCTCCTCATTATAGCTTTACTCATGTCTCAAATGATTTTCATGGCCATTTCATCAGACATATTTTGTTTTAAGTATAGCTTCAATATTTCTTTCATTTTCTTAATGTATTCTTAGTTACTTAACAAACTGTCATTTAATTTCCAATTAATTTCTTGTAATTAATTCTAATTTTATTGGATTGTGATCCAATGTAATTTTAGGTAAAATTTCCATGTCTTTGATTTTCTTATGCTTTATTTGGGATAATTGCCACATGTCTATTCCAGACATGGATTTATGTCTATCAGAGTGGAATGTACGTCCTCTTGTAACTCCATATTTGTATTTCCATACATAAAGCAAAGATAGCTTTTCCATTAGAGAAGAAAAGGTTTTAGGTAGATTTCTTTGATTTTTCTTAATCTTCTTTGATGATGCTCTGTCTTCTAGGGGATTAAACACTCTGTTTATGTCTCCCCAAATTAACACATTTTCTTAATTTCTTTCATTACAGTAATTGGTCATTTTTTTGTATCTTCTCAAAAAAAATGTCTTTATTTGCAATAGAGGCATATACTCCAACAGTAAGCAATTTATGATCTTGAAAGTTTATTTCAAGACCTATATAGTATCCATCCAGATCATGAAATATCACCTCTATGTTTTACTTCGAGTTTACATATATTACAACTCCTCTTTTCTTTTCTTTTTTTTCCCATGTAAAACAGTTTCCTAATTTAGGATTTCTCAGGAACATTATATCTCTGTCTCAGATTCAAATTTCTTGTAGACATGTTAAATTGAGTTTGGATCTTTAGGAACAGTGGAATAAATGTCCTTTTTTATAAATGAAATTGAGTCCCTTTACATTCCAAGAAAGAATTTTTAAACTCATGTTTTAATCATTTATTTAAATTAATTTGAATGTTCCTCAACTTCTTCTTTGTCTATCTCTTATCCTAGGTCACCTTCATCATTCTTGATGTGTTCTTGTTTGAAATTTTGTCTCCTACTAAATTATTCTCTTCATTATCTTCATTTCTAGTTGGTGTCTTTTCCTCAAAGTCTTTTGATTTTTTTCTAATTCCTCAAGTTTCTCCCAAACATCTCTTGCTTTATCAGGCAAATTAATTTTGAATCTTCTCTTGCGATAGCTAAAAGAGAGATTTTAGATTCTGTTCCATTTGTAGTTTATTCAATTTCTTTTAACATGAGTTGTGCCAGGAAATTATAAACTTGTTTTCTTTTCGAGATCTGAATTGAGATGTCCTTATAAATTCTGATTTCTTTACCTTTCATTGTTAGTATGTCCTTGTATCTTTTTTGTAGTATGATTTCATTTGTTTGAACTCTTCGAAACGACATTACCACATACTTAGGAAAGTTCTTTCTCTTGGTAACTTTAGAATTAATACAAAAGATTTTGTCTATGTCAGCTTCTAGTTGCAGTTCAGGCAGATTTGTATATTGTGAGAAAGCTGATAATATTTTAGTATAAATGTCTTCCTCTTGGGGTTCTGGAACTCCCCATTTTAAGACAACTCTCTCTATCTCAATTTGAATGACATTACCAAGGAAATTTCTTGTTCTTGTGTCTCCTTTATCTGTTTGGTAGCTAATTCAACTTGTTTTAGTTTTTCTTGTAAATTCTCTATATCTGTTTTCATAACAGAAACATCTTTGGACTTTAAGTTCAATTTTTTCCTGAAGTTTTCTGTTCTTTCTTTAAATCTATCTTTATTTCTGCTCTTGTATCTTTCAGTTCTTGGCGTATCTCTGATTTGAAATTCCTTAATTTTTCCAAAATTTGTAAGGTTAAGTCAGGCTTCTTAGCTGGCTGTTCCAATTATGGTCTTCTTGTAGTCATTGCCTGAAACAACACTTGTACAGCAGTGGCTGTGGCTTTCCTTATTCCCAAAGCCATCTTATTTTATAGTTTCAGCAATTTCAACTTTAGCCAGCAGATGGCATTTCTCATGCCCTACCCTGGAGACCCTGGCAGTGAGAAGGAGGATTTGGAATCTGAGGCAGAGGCTTCTTCAGAGACAGAAGCTTGCTCCAGAAGCTTGCTCAGGAGAAGATAATAAATAACAGCAGGGGCCTAAGCAGTACAAACTCTTACCGTGCAAGAGAGATGACACCAGAAAGAGAGGCTGCACTGCTCTTCATGTTTAAGTAACAAGCAAGCCCTGATGAAGGAACACCTGTGGCAATAGAATGAGTAAGCAGCTGATATTTCCAGTAGTTGAAGTCCTGCACCATGTTCTCTTGCATCCAGATTATCTTGAATCTCTGCCTGTTTGTCGATGTCTTGTATGTGCCCTTTGGATTTGTTTGCTCTGAAACCTGAATTCTGTTTGGACATTTCCCTGCTCTTGCCTTGTGAGTAAGCCCTGCTCTGCCACTTATTGAATAATTGTCTGCTCTACCCTGGACATGACAGAAATGGTGTATCACTTGTGTTTTTTCCCTTCCCTCTCAGCGAATCTGTACTGTGTAGCTGAAAATTCTTCCAGTGGAACTGCTCTTGAGGCTCTTTTTATCAGCAAGGTCACATTGAATCAGCAGCAGCAGGAAAAAAATGTATGTCATTACAAACTTAGTAGCTTAACTTAAATCTAATAAAGCTTAACAAATAAAGCTTAATAAATCAAACTTCTATTTCATCCATTGTAAAGACTGTTATTAAAAAGTTACATTATGTAAATCAGTCTTCTCCCTTTCTTCTACTCTTTCAAATCTAATTCTGTGTATTTGATTAATTTATATGTAATTAAATATACAGATATGTATATAATACAGAGAAAGTTTATTCTATCAGTTTTGTAACATCAACATAAATATATTGGTTAAATATAACTGCACAGGTAATATAACTAGAAAATTAATTAGTCTAAGACAATAACAGTAAACAGTAAATTAATAGTCAGTTATAAGGACAATGAAGAATTCAAACTTGAAGGCTGTAGAAGATACATGATCAGTTGGGAATAAGTAACCATGCATTAACAACATGAAATGAAATTAAATTAAATGAAAGTCTAATAATTATAAGAAATTAATTACAGTGAGAAATTAATACAAGTTATTAGGATTTATTCATTAATATAAGTTATAGCATAACACCATAGGAAAAAATGGAGTTGAATCAATAAGAAGATTAAATTAGATTAGAGTGTGATAAGTAATTTTATACTAAAGAGTATTATTAGAGGTGTTTAATAATTCATAAACTTAGCATCAAACTTTCTTCATATCATTCCAGCTGCAGGTTTCATTGATCTCAACTTGCTTTCACTGACTTTTTAATTTGTACGTACAATTGTCCTCACAAGATTTTCCTTCTTGATATTAAAGTTTATCTTCGTTTGGTACTTTTCCTTAATATTTATATAACACTCAGGTAATGTGTAATTTCTTTTTACTTTATAGTCTCTTGATGAATGCGCAGCATGAGTTGAACTCTTCTAAAAGTTGTCTCTTTGCCACCCTGTCTTCTGTCTTAACATCCCTCTGTCTTCACATCTGCTTCTTTCTCAGTCCAAATCTCTGCAATTTCTCCACCTGCACAACACAGTCAATCTTCTTCAGTTTGGGTTATTTCTGCCTATGATTCTTTATTTCCTACAAGATTCCAGTTTTGTATACATTCTTAAAGTCAAAAGTCAGTCTTTGTTTCAACTTTAACTTTTGAACATTAACTTTTAAATCCTTGAGTTCTTAAAAGACCTTGGAATTTGAAATCTATTATTCAGTTCAAATGACAGTCCATATTTAATCCTAAGATTTTGCTCAGGACAGTATCTGTCCTAGATTTAGTTTCAGTTTCAATTTTCCCTTAATGAGTTCAGTTTCATACTCACAGTCTTTTCCCCCAATCAGTCATGTAGGGACATGGGGATGGGGGGTGATTTACCCCGGGTGGCAATGTTTCTGGGGCGTCCCAGCCCATAGCCTCACTCCTGCATGCCCTGGCCACGCCCCCATGCACTGCAGCCATGCTCCAATGCACTGCAGCCACGCCCCATGCACAGTGGCCACGCCCCTTACACTGTAGCACTGCCCCCTCCCACCCCCTTCCACACACTCCAAGATCTGCCACTGCTCCCACTTGCTCTTGTTCACTCCTTGCCATCTCAGAATGTTCTACTAGCAGTTTGGAAAAGCAGTTTCTCCCATTAGCTTCCCTGTAACTGTTTCCAGAATTGTTGATCATGGAGCTATATTCTCTCCAATTTCAGGTAAATTATCAAAGTCTTTGTCTGTTAGATTTTGTCAAACAGAACTTTTAAAAAGTCTTTGGCACCATTGATGCTACTTAGAAAGCAGTTGTCTGTAGATGGCTGTGGTGGCTCTGTAGCCCGTTTGTCCTAGTCTAACTGCCACACCAGTTAGTGTTGATGAGAACTGAAGCACAGAACCAGGTTTCCTATGAACCCCCTCAGGACCTCCTTTACCAAGGAGGTATCTGTACAATGGTCAGAATACTGGTTACACCACATGAGGTGACTACTAGTAGGGAGCAATCCCATTAGATAGCCATCCGCATCCATGATGCAATGAAGACAGGAAGAGAGCTCTGTTTTTAAACACTTTAACAAGTTTTTTTCTGTCAGAAGCTCCTTCTCTTCTATATCTCTCTTTCTGTCTCTTTGGCCCTTTCCACACGGGGGAATGGGGAAACAGGGCAGCACACGCAAGGGCGGAGCTTACCCGGAAGCGGGTTGCTCCGTCCCTGCAGGGAGCGTGCGTTCACGCTGACGAATTTCGGCGGCGTTCGGCAGCGCCCAAAATGGCGGCCGGCGACTTCTGGCAGCGCTCCGCCAATCAGGGCGGCTCTGCAGGGACACGCTAGTGTGTCCCTGCAGTTTCAAACGGGGTGCTGCAATGGGTTAGCGCACTTGCGTTTTTTAAAAACCACATGAAATGAAATGTGGTTTTTAAAAAATACGCCGCGCCACCCCTTGCGGCCGCGCGAGGGCGGTTTGGTGTGGACGACCTCTGGGTGAGGTCGCCCTAAGCGATTTTTTTTACCCCGTGTGGAAAGGGCCAAATTTGTTACCTTGCTTGCTGGGGTGTTCCCAACGCTTGTCAAAATTATCACTTGTGGGGAAAATTAGCTATGAACACTGCTGTAGCAATGCAAAGAGGGCAGGGTAATTAAGGATCTTTTAGCCCAGCTTTTACGGAGTTGGAGCACAGAGAATCAGGCTAACTTTTCAAATTTAAGTCTTTTATTGAAATAGATGTTAAAATCCATACAATCATTCAGCTGCACTCACTCCCACAAGCATACAAGACTATAGAAATTTAGAAAGAAGTGAAAATTAAGAGAGAGAGAGGGACATAAGGGTTTTGGGGTAACACTATACCAATCCAGAAGTCTTCAGCTTGGAAAAGACAAGGGAAAAGCCCAACTCAGCCTCAGGGAGGGCTGAGGGGAACATTCCACTGGCACCAGCATTGTTTGCAAGTCTGGGAGAACTCCTCCAAAATGGAGGAGGAAAAAGGGTCCTAGTTATAGTGCTGAACAGAGCTAAATCATGTCCTGGGGACCAGATGGCTGCATTTTTATGAAGATGGATCTCAGCTTCATAGTTCAAAGAAAATACAGCCAGGCATCCTTGTAGTTTCCTGCAAGATGAGTTTCTCATCCAGGGATGTACGCCTCCAAAGTGTAACATTCCTGGCTGTTTGAAATGTTAATTTGATCCCAGAGACCTCTTGTCTCCTGTTGGTTGCTATTATTGCTGAGAATCCATTCAAATGGTCTGTGTGAACCATTTGCAAGATTCACCTAGGATGCGTGACAGAAAACAGTGCTACTCTTTGATCTATCCATAGCTCTACTGCTTATGTGTCCTTCCAGTAAATCTCTATGGCTCACTATGTTTGATATAAAATAATTATGATCCTCAGGACATAGCATGTAGATGAGGTAACATCTTTTTCTCCTTTTTATTTTAATTTTGGTCTTTTGTCTTCTTCTCTATTTCAGAATATTTTGGCTCTGTCTTTCCATCTTACTCTCTCTTTTCCCCTCTTCCCATTGCATCTGCTAGTCTGCTGTTCCATGTCATCTCAGCCAGTTGATCTCATCTTCCTTCTCTGTCTTGGATATCAAAGTCTATTATATGAAGACCACTTGAAGTTTGATGAAAGATTAAGTAATAGTCTAAGTTCTTTATTTCTTTCCCTTTTAATCTGCTGTTATTTTTAAATTTCTGATCTCTTATCCTGGTGCCAGGGGGGTTAGTCCCTGCCATGTGAAATGAGCAAGATTTGCTGGATGAACCACTGGATCATGCAAAACTCCCAGAAGGTTCATGAGATTTATGAATGAAGTTTTACATGAGCATTTGTACAAGTGGTTCCTGTTTACCTAGACGACATGTTAACCTACAGTTGCAGTTCCTTTTGAGGAACATGTAGGGCTAGAGAGAAAAGTGCTAACCAAGTTGCTAACAACCTGTATGTAAAATTATCCAAATGTGAATGTCATACTAACAAGGTAGATTATTTGGGATACTGGATTTCTGACTGGGACAAAGAAATGGAAACAGCCAAAGTGCTGGAATCCCTGAAGATCTGCTGGCAGCTGCAGAGCTTTTTGAGATTTCTGAATTTTTACAGACAATTCTCCCCAAACTTTGTCCAAATCACAATGCCTTTAACTGACTTGTTCAAAAAGTGAAAGAAAAAGAAGGGAGGAGGTGAGAGAATGCCCAAGAAACCCAAATCTAGTGCCAAAACCAAATGGACACCTTGTTACCCTGATTTCTGGGGGTCTCGTGAGGGACACCTAAATGCTCTCCAAATTATACAAGTTGGGGAAATTAGTTAAAGAGCACAAGCTAGCAATACGAGAGGCAGGGCAATGCAGCAAGACCTTTTACCCAGCGTCTATGGGGTCAAGCCAAGTCAAGGAGCAAACAGAAGTGAAATAATAATTGTTGTTTTTATTAAAATACATTCAGACAAATGTATGCAACACACTCACACAGATAACTAGAGAAATAAAGGTTGGAGTTGGATAGAGGGATTTTGAGAAGAGGTTTTTGGTATGGGAAATACTGCACCTGTCCTGAAGCCCGGGTGGTCTGAAGATAGAATTTGTGGATATGAAGGTTCTCAATATGTGGGATTGGGGGGAAGGCTCGCCAAGCAAAGCGGCAGCAAGGTGGGATGGAAGTTGGGAGTGATCCAAGGAAGCTCTCAAAATCAGGGATTCTTATAGGAGAAAATGCGTCCGTAGGCTAGTCCGTACTTGGGGAAGACAATGAGTTTTGGGCTGGAGACAAAGCCTCCGAAAGGTCAGAATTTAGCATGATTGAGTTAAATCCGAATTGTCAATAGGGTAGCCAGTATGCAAACGTGGAGTGCTTGATGACTGAGTATTTGGCTCATCAAGCTGCCTGCTCGAGGCAGGGAGTTCTTTATAAGTAGCCTGATACATAATATGGTACTTGCCTTGAGGTCTCCTGAAACGGCAGTCTGGCTATTTCTGGCCTGCCTGTATTTGTTCGGAATATTAAAGCGATTAGCCACAGAGCCTGTTTGCCTGCTTGTCCGGGGGTCTCGCAAGCACGTGGGAAGGAATAGATGAGGAAGGCCAAATTATTGATATCAAAATGATATCTGGTATCCCCCAAGTCTGGCTAGAAACTGCGGTAACAACCTGAATGCCGGCAGGCTTTTGAGGAGCTGCAAAGGCTGTTCAGTTCTAAACCAATTCTAAAACACCCTGACCCTACTAGAGAGTTCATAGTGTTACCCTAAGAGATAAGGGACATTGGAGTCCAGCCACAATGCCAGCATCTCCTTAGAATTTGGGGAATTATAGCTAAAGGAGGCCTGCAAGAGTAGGGTAATGGCCAGATCTTTTCACATATGTATACCAGTACTAACTATAGAGATGACTCCAATTTAAAGTTAAGCAAAGTATTTTATTCGAATTGACAAATTCATGAAAAATAGGACACTCACAAGAACCATACGAGGTTATTGGAAAGTGAGGCAAGAAAAATTGGACAGAGAGAAAGAGATTGAATAGGAATGGCAATAGTTACCAGTCCTGAAGAAGGGGGCACAGCAGAATGGCTCAGACAGCATCCAAGTGTAACATGGAGAACAGCAGTCTGGGGTATTATGTGCAGCATAATATGTCCAATGTACTATCATTTTCTGGGGCCAAAGCTAAGACTTATAAACCCCATTTCCTACTCTAAAGGGGGCCCATAGACAAAGAGGTGATGGCTTTCTCACAGGATTGACAAAGGAGTCTAGAATGGAGTGACTGCCTTAACTCTAGGTGACAAAACATTGATGGGAATCATGATACTCTCTTAATCTCTTGGTTGGGTAGGAGGTATAGGGAAGATTTCCATAGGGCAAGATCAAGGAATGGTCCCTGATTGCTTCATCTGGGCAGTTTCACCTTTCCATTGTATTTGAGTGAGCATGGAGCCTTAGGTGTTGAAAAGATTAGCATAAACCCATTTAGTGTCTGGGTTTCCCGCCAAATTGTCTCTGAACTTATGACCTGACCATGTCTCAGGTCAGCCTGACCTGGCAAAAAGCTTTTCCAGTCAGTGTGCCTTTGATCACATTTTCCAGCCATAAATATTTTAAATATTTAGCACATAATAGTACATCCTGCAGCATGGGGGGTGTATGGTATGATAACAGTGGTTCAACTGGATGCCAGTGATTCAGCAATGGGAGTTGTGCTTTTGCAGAAGGATGAGGAAGGCAAACTAAGACCGTGTGCCTACCTGTCCAAGAAATTTGACAGGGTGGACTCAATTGCTTTGGGAACTCAATTGCTTTGGGGGAAAACAGGCCATCAAAGAGGCCCTAGAAATATTGGAAGGGGTGTCATGGACCTTCAAAAATAGACAGATCACTATAACCTAGTGGCACTACAACTCCACCACCAGGCTGATTCCAAAACAGGAATGGTGGATCAATTTTTTCTACAAAATTAATTTCATCATCAAATACTTGCCCAGGAAAAGGTTTTTTTGTGGACTCATTCTCCCGCTTGCCCCAGCATGAATGCCAGAGACCCAAAATAATTGACACTATGTTCACCCTCCAACAACTGGAATTGGCAGTGATGACATGGAAAAGGGGAAAGATTATGTATCCAAGACTTTGCAGCCACAAATCTTGCAGTAATGTCATGATGTGAAATCCACAGATCATTTTGGGTTTGTCAAGATGCTGCACTTGGTTTGTAGAGACTGCTGGTGGCTGAGATACATGAGCATGTATGTGAGAAGCTGCCCTGTTTGCTTTGTGGGCAAAGGTGGCACTGAGAGCCAATCTCCAATGCTTCACTGAGTCTGTGGATTATCTCCACAGCCTCTGCCCATGTCTTGGTGTCTGTATGCTTTGACTGTACATGTTGGGCACTCAGTCCCCCAAAATAATGGGATTTGCAGTAGCCGTTAGGGAGCTAGGTACCAAGCACGGAGGGATGGGAATGTAGAATAGAATGCAGCTGTAGTCTGATAAGAATCCTGCTAGCCTGAGATCAGTGTGGGGGAGTAGCCGTTTAGCCGCATAGCCGCATAAGTCTTTCGCTCTTTCCCACATCTCCTGAGTTCTAACACTGAAGTCATGATCTGCACAAGTGCCAATAAAGTTTGTTTCAACTTGTTGTGACTTGGGTCTGTTTCTGACAGAATGTTAGAACTCACATTCTCGCTAACCTCAACACAATAATCACTTTGAGATGTCTCAAGCGGGTCACAGCAATGGGGAGGATCATATCCAGATGGCGAAGAAACTGGAGCCTCTGCCTTGGAGCATCAAACCCGGACACCAGCAGTGCATACCAAGACTGGGGCAACTTTCTACCCCAAGACTTCAGTGGCAACTGGGAGAACCTTAGCTTGAAGAGAGAGGGAAGATATTGGACAGCATGAGAAGTGCAGAGCAACAAGATGGGATTCCAGTGTTACTGACGCTGCTTTATGGGAACAACTGCTATCCAAGAAGGAAGAAGCTGAGCAACTCCAGGAGGAGATGGCCTCACTGCACGCTTCCCTGGGCAATAGCCAATCCACATCCCATACTTCGAGAGGCCTCCCTTGCTAGGTTCCATGAACATGGGAAGTGCTGAAGTGACTGAGCCGCAGGATGGGGGCTGTGCATTACAGCCAGGCCAGTGACCTTTCAGAGAATTGAAGGCTACCTACAGTGGTGAAGGAGAAACCCTCACGTTCCTCCTAATCATGGCATCCAACTTCATGGCAGACTACAGGAACAGCTTCCCAGATGACCTGGCTAGGGTAAGATACATCAACCAGCATCTCCAGGGTGAAGCTGCAGAGTGGGTGGCCTCCCTTTTTGATGTGAGAGCTCCAGAAATGGCTGACTTTGATTTGTTTATGAACAGCCTGTGGGAAAGATTTGAAGACCCCTTTCTTCATGAACGTGCTCACCACCTTCTTCAGAAACTTTGTTACAGGAAGGGAATGGTGGCTGACTACTTGTGTGAGTTCTGCCGTCTGGCAGCGAAGATTCCTGAATGGCCAGAATCTGTAAAAATAGCCTTCTTCTAGGAAAGTTTGCATCCTGATATTTTGGATTGATGCCTAAGCCAAGGGCACCCAGCCACGCTCCTCAGCTGGATGTGTCTAGCAAGTGAAACCAAAATGGTGAACGAAAGCATACAATATATGAGAAAGTTTCAGGCCAGCCCATCTGACAAATAGCCGCCAGGAGGCAGGAGATCTACAGAGGCCAGTGGTGAGGAAAGGAGGCACCACTTGTTTTAAGTGCAGAGGCAAAGGACATCTGGCAGTGGACTGCAAGATGAAAGAGACCCCGCTGAGAAGAAGCAGCCTGCTCCATGCAAGGCATCTGAGCCTAGGAAAGGAGACCGAGCCAAACTCAAAGAACACTGTTCAGGAGGTCAGAGCTTCACCCAGACCAGTGAGATGGGGAAAAGCCCCTCATCCAGTTCAAAATCTTCTGGGGATGAGTGGGACTCTCCTGCCAGTGTGAGTAAAATAACCCATCATGCATCTGTTACTGTAGAATTGCAGGCTGCAGGGCACACTAAGAGATGTTACCAGGGACTCGTTGACTGTGGGTGTAGTAAAAGTTTATTGCATCCACATGTAGCCAAAGAACTGTCCCTGGAATATGAGCTTTTGAGAAAATCTCTTAAGATGACCTAGATGAATGGAGCCCCAATGAAATGGGGGGGGCTTTGAACAGCCACACACAGCCAGTAAATGTGCGAGTAGGAGAGAGAATTGGCATGTTGAAATTCTTAGTGCCTGAGTGCTTAGGGTTCCATGTAGTGCTTGGTTATGACTGGCTGAAAAAACACAACTCCTCAAAAAAACACAACTCCTCAATAGACTAGGGTTCTGGTTTGGTAAGGCTCAGACTAGGGTTCTGGTTTGGTAAGGTTTGGTAAGGCTCAGAAAAAATGAGATGAGCATTAGGAACCTGTGGAAATTAGCCAGCGAGGGAACTTCTGAGGAGGTGGCTGCGGGGTTAACCCAAGCTGAACTGGAAACCAAAGTTCCCCCTGAGTACTAGGATTTGAGGAGGCTTTTGAAGTTCAGGAAGCCAGAAGCTTGCTGCCCCATAAAAAGTTTGACTGTGAATTGAAGCTGATTGAGGGGGCACTTCTGCCCAAGTCCAAGCTCTACCCATGTCGCTTTCAGAGTTGGAGGCACTGCATGAAGGAACAGACAGAAACCTCCAATGTGTATTTATAAAACCTTCATACTCTCCAGTTGCATCGCTGGTGTTTTTCCGCAAAAAGAAATAAAAAACCCTCAGGCTGGTAGTTATTCCTCTGAACTGAATGTGCATTTCAAATTCATACCTGATACCTCTGACCAAAGATATAATTCGCTCAGGGGAACTATTTTACCAAGCTTGACCTAGTGGAAGCTTTTCATTGCATCTGCATGAAGCCGGACAGTAAATGGCTGACCTGCTTTTCCACCCTCCCCGCCCCTTTGGGAACTAACAATGGATTCTGCTTCCTTTTGGACTAAAATCAGGACCATCCATTTTCCAAAAGTTTGTGAATAATGTTTTGCAATCATTTCTCTACCAGGGCGTTATGGTGTATTTGGATGACATTCTGATTTATCCAGAAACCAGAGCACATCTAATTGCTTCGTTAGGTGCTCCAAAGGCTTATAGATGATCAGCTCATGTGAAACTGTCCAAGTGCGAGTTCCACACTCAAACCTTTGACTACTTGGGCTACCAGGTCACCAACAACGGATTATAAATGGACCCTGTCAAAGTGAAAGTAATGCTTGATTGGAGGGTCCCCCACACAAAGAAACATGTGCAGCATTTCTTGGGGTTTGCCAATTTCTACAGGAACTTTATCTCAAATTTCACAGAAATCGCACTGCCACTCACTATTTTGCTAAAGGCTATGAAGCCTGCAGACCCCAAAGCGCCCAAGTAGGGAGCGGAATGTATAAACTGGAGGCCAGAATGCTAGCAGGCTTTCAACGGCTCAAAACCCTGTTCCCCACTGACTACCTTTTGAAACACCGAAATCCTGCCAGGCAGTTTTTGGTCCAGACGGACACAAGTGATTTTGCCATGGCTGCTGTACTACTCCAGGCCGATGACGACAGGTCCCTGAAATCTTGCACCTTCATTTTCAAGAAGTTCAGTCCTACACAGAAGCGATGGGTAGTATAGGAAAAGGAAGCTGCAGCAATCTACTATGCATCAACTACTTGCTGCCATCTACTGGAGGGTTCATTGACAACATTCAAGGTTTGGTGTGATCATCAAAATTTGGAGGTGCTCCAAATGGCAAGGAAACTCAGTCCCAAATAAGCATGATGGGCAGAATTCTTTCAGTGGTTCAACTTTCAAACCATCTCAAATCTGGCAATTCTAACACTTTAGCAAATCCCCTTTCCAGGATTCCCCAACATGAAGACCACAGTTCCAGCACACAGCCTGAAACAAGTATCCTATTTACACCCGAGTCCCTGGGACTGGGTGTAACAATTTGAAGCCAAATGAAAACTGAATGGATCACCAGCGCCATTCAAGACCAGGAATTTCAGGATGGTTTGAAAGCCAATTATGCCAGTTATCCTTGGCTGCAGAAATCCCAGTTCCCAGTCTCATGGCGAGATGGCATAGTGTATGTTGGAGAAAAGGTCTATGACCCCCTTCCTTGCAGGATGGATATTTTCAAGTGGCATCATGATATGAAATCAGCTGGGCATTTTGGATATTTGAGAAATCTACGTGCCATTTGGAAATCTTTCTTTTGGCCATCGCTTCGCAAGGATGTTGAGTTGTATGTCAAAGGCTGCCCCACTTGTGTTACTAATAAATCTTGGACTGCCAAACCACATGGGTTACTTCACCCTCTTCCTACTCCCTCCAAATTTTGAGGGTCCATTTGTGGGAATTCCCTCTAGTGGGGGTTATCAAGTAATGTGGGTTCTCACTGACCAGTTTTCCAAGCAGTGCCATTTTGTTCCCCTAAAGAAAGTGCCCACTGCTGAGAAATTAGCCCAGTTCTTTATTGCCCACATATGGCATTTGCACGGAGTGCCTGCTTGCATAATTTCTGACAGAGATCCTGTCTTTACCTCAAAATTCTGGAAAAGTTTCCTCAAAACTCTGGGCATACAGCAAAAACTTAGCACCACATTCCACCCTCAAGAAGAAGGCCAATGTATTTCCTCAGAAAACAAATCTCTATTATGTTAACAACTCTGAATACAGATTGGATTGGGGAATATGGGGAAAAGTTACAGGTACTACAATAGGCCAGTTACTATAGAGATAAGGCCTAGCAGCAAAGAGGAGGACACTGTATTCCCCCAGGAACCAAACCTCTGTATGTTAACAACTCTGAATACAGATTGGATTGGGGACTATGGGAAAAAGTTAAAGATACTGGACAAGGCAGTTTGGAAAAACAGACATAGGACGTCAAATCTGTGTATTTCAACCACATCTAATTCCTAAGGTAAGGTAATTCCTAAGGTATGTATAACAAGTGTTACCTATGAGAAAATAAAACCCTGGGCAACATTGGGTAAATACACTAGTTCAATAAATAAAATAATAATACTAAAAAAAGAGAGAGACAGGGATAAGTCACAATCACATGATAAATTAATGAATCAGAGATTCAGACTTGAGTCTTCCCATTCCATGACCAGCACTATAAACATTTCATTAATTTTGTTCTCTCAGATCAGGGGTTAATACATGAAATGGTACAAAGACTGAAATGTAAGTGATAGGAAAAATGTGACAGGACACTTAATGTATATAATTAGAGTGCAAATTAGAATAATATATATAATTAGAATAATTCCCATCATATGACAATTGGATGCTTAGTTTTGATGAACTGGAATATAGCAACCATGATCTCAATGTGTAACGTTCCTGCTCTATTTCTTTCTGAAGTCCAGATGTATAAAATGCTTCTATTCCTCCCAGTTTTTATAGCTGATGAGATGGAGGCCTGGCTCATATAGGTTTCTGTGTTCTCCAAAAGAAACAATATTTGTAAAGTCATTTTCTCTGTTTGATTTGGTGAATCAGCACTAAATCAAAATTGCAATAGGGCTACTTCAGTGACATCACACATACATTCCAGTTAACAAAGCAGAGGTTCAGGTTGTCTGTTCACAATTCCTGAAGCTCCTTTTGAACTATTGCAGAAGTGGATTATATTTCAAGAGAAAGGGAGAGCATGCCATTATACCAGTATATGAAGGATGCTTTGTATGTATGAGGAAAGATGATGTAAATGGCAGTAAATTTGCTTGTTGCTCAGTTCTCCATGTGTTAAGGCAGAAATCCAAGCCTTTGCTAATATGTGAAACAGTCAAGTATCTCAATCATTGAAAATTGCTCAAGTTAAGAGATGGAAGATTACTTTTCTGAATATCTGAAATATATGTCAAATATACTGTGGCGGTCTAATAAGAGGCAATAAGCAATAAAATGCTGTTTGACTGCCTCTTTAACTAGATACAGTTTTAAAATTAAATATTGTCCCTTATTCTCATTACCAGATATTTCTGTAGGTCATACAAACCTATAACCTCAATAGAATACATCTGAGTGAATGGCAGAAGAATTAGTTTGTTGTTACCTGTGTCATCTATACACCGAGACAGAAGGCAAATGCATATTGTGCATACATTTGCATATTCAGTATGCATGGGCAAATTCACAGATCTCCCAGGTTTGTACTGCCAACCTGTTCAAAGAAGAGAGCAAAATACTCCTTGGTTATTGATTCTGACAATTCAGAGATTAGCTTGAATAATGATGCTAAAACTTTGGCAACGTGTAGGGAAAAAAATAGTGACAAATGCCAATCTACTTTGATAAGCAATTGATGGATTTAAAGTGTGTGCAAGAGATGAAACTGTTACCAGGCCTACACCCCTTCTCCATGATATGGTTTAATCGACAAAACATATATGTATTTGGCATGAAATATAAATGATATCCTGATATGACTGAGAAGCTTGCTGGAAAAGAGGACCTGGCTGAACAAGTACATTGCAAAGCAAAGTCAGAATGAGACTTCAAGGTCTGGCTAGGTTATAGTCAGGGAAACCCTGGACAATGGACTTGCAGATGTATCTCAATGACCCAACGTTTAGAAATGGTAGCTTCCAAAACTGCTTCCACGGAAAGACTGGTTGTCTTCAACTTTCTCCCTTTGTCTTTAGAAACTCTCCTTTTGTCTCTTCAACTGTCCCACCATTAAGGAGCTATCACAATTCCCATCAGTCCTTTGTCACCTAATGCTAAGGCCATTAGCTTGTTCTAGACCCCATTGTCCACTCTCTGGACTCCATTGTCTGTTTGCCAGAGATCTGTTAACACCTTCCCCCTCAGGGCAGAAAAAGAGTATTTAAACCCAGTCTTTTCACCAGATAACTTGTAGTACTTTTAGCATACAGATTGTCACTCTGATTTGTACTACTCTGGGACTCCTAGTCTAAGCCACATTGCTTTGCTTCCTCTGTGCTAGATGTGCTGTAAACTCTGTCTACCCAAACCTTTCCTCCCTTTTCCTTCAGTTAGCCTTGTGTGATTGTGAGACTACTTGTATATTGTGTGTGTGCAATTGTTAATTCCCCCAATAAAACAAACAAGCTAACTTTTGCATCTCTGGCTGGTTCTTTCCTGCACTAATACCAGTATACACAGGTGTAAAAGATCTCATAAGGTTATCCCCTTCTCTTAGGCCTCCTCTTTGAACTAATATTCTCCACCGTTTAATGAAGGCACTGGTATAGTGGGTGGAGCCCTGTGTAACCCACATTTTGGGGTAAGAATGCAGGATGGCAATGTTACCCTGTGTACTGGGGGTCCCACGAGGGACTCCAAATGTGCTCAACTATTGGTGGGGAAAATTAGCTCAGAGCACAAGTTAGCAAAACGAGAGGCAGGGCAACGCAGCGGAATCTTTAAACCCAATGTCTATGGGGTCAGGCCAAGTCAAGAAGCACACCAAATATGAAATAATAACTGTGATTTTATTAAATACAAGCAAACAGTGTATGCAACACACTAACCGCAGTATAGAGGATTTTTAAGAGGGATTGTTGAATTGGATGATACTACACCTGTCTGAAGCCCGGGGTAGCTCACTGCGTAGGTCCGTAGGTGTGCAGTCTCGGACTGAGACTGAGGGGAAAGCTCGGCGGATGAAGCAGCAGCAAGGCTGGATGGAAGTTCAGAGCGATCTGAGGAAGGTCTCGGAATCAGGGGTTCTTATATGGAAAATATGACCGTAGGCTAGTCTGTACTTGGGGAAGAACAATGAGGTTTGGACAAGAGACAATGTCTCCGAAAGGTCAGAATTTAGCATGATTGAGTTAGTTCCGAATCAACAATGGAATGGCCAGTATGCAGATGCTGCGTACTTGACAGTTAAGCCTCTAACTCGTCAAGTTGCCTGCTCGGGGCAGGGAGTTCTTTGTATTAGCGTGCATCTTTCATGAGGTGTTTGTCTAGGGAGGTCTCCTAAAGCGACGATCTGGCAGAGTCTTCAGCAATCAACGGCCATTCCTAGTTCTGTGCTCGCAAACACTTGGCCGAGGGTGGCCTAATGGGGCCGAATTGTGATATCAAAATGATACCTAATATCTTCCAAAGTCAGGCTAGCAAATGGTGATAACAGCAAACAGTTCAAATACTTTCTGATGACAGAGGAAGATACAAGCTTTAATAAAGAGGCCATGTAGTCCCGTTTCTTCAAATCTCCCAGTCTCACTCACTGCAATCATTGTTCCATATCTTCTGAAATAGTTCATTGTTTCTCTTACCCTTCTACAGGTGAACCAAGGTTAAGAAAAAATATTTTGCCCTCAAGTCATCCAAGGATGTAGAACCAAGCTTAGTGTTGGGGGTGGCAACTATTGTGCATGTTTACTAGTACTTCTGCAGGGAAGAACCAGCCACAGATCCAGAAGTAAGCTTCACTGTGTTTTATTGGGTGAATTAATCACACACACACAAAATCCAAGCAGTCACGCACACAAAGCTAACTGAAGGGAAAGGGAGGAAAGTTTTAGATAGAGAGGTTTCAGGGCTTAGTGGGCGATATTTACTGATCTAGAAGAGCAGCAAAGAAGCCAGAGATGTGGCTTAGACTTAAGTCTGAGGACAGTACACGATTGGAAATCAGAGTAGCAGAATGATGACCAGCAACTGGTGTACTGCAAGTGGGCTGGCCAAACTAGAGGTTTATGTACCCAATTTCTGCCTGGAGGGCAAGGGTGTGAATGGGTCTCAGACCAAGTAAACAATGGAGTTCACAGAGTGGACAATGAGGTTTGGAAAGAGCTAATGGTTTTAGTGTTAGCTGAGAAAGGACTAATGGTCATCCTGATAGCTCAGTGCTGGTCAGACAGGTTTTAGGACAGTGGTTCTCAACCTGTGGGTCCCCAGATGTTCGTGGACTTCAGCTCCCAGAAGCCCCAGCCACTATGGTCAATGCTCAGGGCTTCTGGGAGCTGAAGTCCATGAACATCTGGGACCCACAGGTTGAGAACCACTGTTTTAGGACAAAGGAGAGGTTTGCATGGCCAGGGGAAGAGAAGTTAAGACAATCAGCAGTTTGGTGGGATTCTCCCAGTCACTATTGTCCAAAAGACAGAGTTGTTAGGCTAGCTGCAAGCCTACTAATCTCTGAAGTTTCCTGGTGATTTTCTGACAGTTCATAGGAGGAAAGCCAACACGATTCTTGGTTGCATCAATAGGAGTGTGGTATCTAGATCAAGGGAGGTAATGGTACCACTCTATTCTGCTTTAGTTAGATTTCATCTGCAATCCTGTGTCCAGTTCTGGGCATCTCATTTCAAGAAGGATATTGACAAGCATGTCCAGAGGAGGGCGACCAAAATGGTGAAGGATCTGGAAGCCATGCCCTATTGAGGAGAGGTTTAGGGAGCTGGGTATGTTTACTCTGCAGAAGAGACGTTAAGAGGGGATATGATAGCCATGTTTAAATATTTGAAGGGATGTCATGTCGAGGAGGGAGTGGGCTCATTTTCTGCTGCTCCAGAGACTAGGACAAGGAGCAATGAATTCAAGCTGCAGAAAAGGAGATTCCACCTGAACCTCAGGAAGAGCTGTCCGGCAGTGGAATATGCTGCCTTGGAGTGTGGTGGAGTCTCCTTCTCTGGAGGTTTTCAAGCAGAGGCCGGATGGCCATCTGTTGGGAATGCTTTGATATGTGTTCCTGGATGGCAGGGGATTGGACTGGAGGGCCCCTGTGGTCTCTTCCAACTCTATGATTCTAAGTCCACCACATACGGTATAAAGATCCATTATGGTTTTGGTACTTACAACTATTGCTCATCTCTTTATGTATTTTTGAAAGTCTGGATGGACTGGATGGCCCCTATGGTCTCTTCCAACTCTGTGATTCCATTACCTGGCTACTCCTAGAGATGTTTTCTGACCTAATTTGCAGCATATGCTTTCAGCCAGTCTTTTCCTCATGTCCAGCTTGGCCATACAGCCATAGCAGGGCATGCATTATATCAACACCAATTAATATATTTTTGTCTATTAAATCATATTTTACCAATTAAACCAAATCAAGGTGTGGGGGTGTATGGCCTTGCAACAGGTCCTATGACCTGGAGCTGCTTACAGAGGCTCTATTTTTCCTCTCTGTAGTCTCTAGGAAGCAGGTGAAGACATTTTTGTTTTAATAAGTCTTTGGGAACTGACTGCCTAAGCAGAGAGTGCTTTTAATAAACTGTTTTATTGTCCCTATTTCTTGCTTTCTAATAAGCTGCTATATGATTTTTAATTTTATTGAGAGTTTAAATATATTCTAGCTTTTGCACGTTTTAGAGCTCCCAGACTGGCTAAAAGTTTTGGCAAACATTGGGGCATTTTATTTCAGGATTTCATGCATTGCAACACATTGTAAGAACTGTTTCCATTTCCACGTAGAGTTATGCTAAAATTATTCTGGGGTTTGGGCTCTCATTTGTTGCTGATTGTAGCAGCACTACCTTAAATCTGCACATTACTCTTCCCTCTTCTTCTTGTGTAGTTAAGTTGTGCTATGTGCATGGATTCCCTCCATCTCTGCCATCCCTTCCATGAACTCAGCTTCTCCCATCTCCTTTATGCTCCTCCCCCAGTAGCCATGTTCTTCTTCTCCCACATTGTTTCTAATTTCTCTTTCTAATTTTATATTTTATTTTAAAAGGTGCTTTTTTACAGTCATAGTGCTAAAGTGATACAAGTGTGCGCCACTTTACCCCTAAGAGAATGAAAAACAAGAAATTTTCTTCTTCTTCTTTTTTGAATGTTTTTATTAAAAATTTAATTTTAAAAATAATAATAAAAAAATCTTCCCACTTCCAAACTTAAATTTTCCAGTTCAGTCTACTTATTTCCATTACATACAAACATAGTTTCTGCTTAACAAAGAGGAAAACGATCACATTATTTCTGTCTTCATTTCTTATACATTTATATCTTTATCCCACCCAAAACTTCTCTCCATTGCCTTTCAAAGTTCTGGATAGGTTTATTTTTCAAGAAACATGTTAATTTTTCTGTCTCTACCATATCCAGAACTTTTAACTTCCATTCTTCTATATCAATATATTTCCTTTCTTTCCAATATTGCGCATATGTCAACCTTGCAGCAGTTATTAAATATAGTAATATCTTCTGATGACATCTTATTTCCCTTTGTTGCCCTAATATGTTTAACAAGTAAAACTCCAGTTTCATTTCAAAATTCAATTTACAAATTATTTGAATTTCATCATGGTATCCCCTTCCAATTTTTTTTTGCTATCCTGCAAGTCCACCACATATGAAAAAAAGACCCCACCTTTTCATCAAATTTCCAACACCTTGAATTCCTGTTTTTAGTCATTTTTTGCAATCTTTCTGGGGTCATGTACCATCTGTGCAGCATTTTATAAAAATTTTCTCTCAAGTTTAGGTTTAGTATACATTTTATATCAATTTTCCACACTCTCTCCCAAGTTTCTAGTTCAATTGAATGTCCAGTATTCTGTCCCCACCTAACCATTGTGTTAACGACTTCTGATTCCATTTCTTTTTTCAACAATAATTTATAAAATTTGAGATTCTCTTCTTCTGGTCTCCCCTCATCAATAAATCTAATTCATTTCCTTTTCTGTCAAATCCATATAATTTTTGATCCATTTGAAATCTCTCTTTGAGTTGTCTCCATGGGAAGCAATTTAGCTCATATCCTACAGCCTTTAATTCTTCTGCTGTACACATTCTTGGCTTATCCCCTTCCCATTTCAATAACTCTTGATATGTTAATAGATTTCCTTGTTTTGTTGAGGCAATTTTATATGCTTCTTGAGGTGAAATCCACACTGGAAGTCTTGTGTAAAATTTTTGCTTTATGTGTAGCCAAACCTTCAACAATTTCTTCCGGATACAATGATTATTAAACTCTTTATTCACTGTTATTCTATCATAGCATAAATATCCATGCCATCCAAACCTATTATTTATTTCTTCCAATTCTTTAATAGTTGTGTTTTCTACTTGTATCCAGTCTTTAATCAAATCCAAGCAACATGCATAATAATAGATTTTTAATGATGGTACATCAAATCCTCCTTTCTCTTTAGTGTCTTGTAATATTTTAAATATTATTCTTGTTTTTTCCCTTGTCAGATAAATTTTCGTAAATTCTTTTCCCATTCTTTAAAAATTTTCTCTCTTCCTATTATTGGTAAATTCTGGAAGAGGAACATAAGCTTTGGTAGTAAAGACATTTTGAAAGCATTTATCCTTCCCAGGAGAGATAAATTTAAGTTTTTCCATTTTTCCATATCACTTCTGATCTCTTTCCATGTCTTCAGATAATTATTATCAAATAATTATTGATTCTTTTCGTTATAATGATTCCTAAATATTTTATTTTCTTAGTTAGTTGATATCCAGATCTTCCCTCCAAATCGGCTTGTTCTTTTTTTGTCAAATTTAATGTCATCATCATTGTCTTTTCTGTATTTATCTTAATAGCCTACCATTAATCCATATTCTTGTAAAGTGTCCATCAGCACCTGGATCGATTCTTTTGGGTCCTCCAGAAATATGACTACGTCATCAGCAAATGCTTCAAATTTCAGTTCCTTAGTCTTTATTTTCAAACCTCTTATCTGTGAGTCTTCATTTATTGC
>CAOKZL010004350.1:0-34519 GCA_948472985.1 Iguana delicatissima
GGACATGTGAAAAAGCTAAGCATCCTGGATTAAAATAAAGAATATGATGCAAAAAATTCTGAAGTGTCAGATTCATAAGACTAAATTATTTTTATCAGGAATTGGAGAAGAATATACCACTGTCAACAAACAACAGAAATTGTTACAACATATGTTATTGGCAGCGAGATTAGTTTATGTGAAGTGCAATGAAGATCCCATGGATGAGTAAATGGTTCAGCAGATTGATGGGAACAGTGGAAATGGAGAAACTTACAACTAGATCCTCATGCCAAAATTGGCAAACCAAATCTTTTGAATCCACCAACCAAAAAACCAAAAAATACAGATCTCACACTCGCAGCTCTTCTCCAGCCTGCTGCCAGCGAGATCCTGCCCAGAGCAGGTGGGAGAAGGTTGCGGGGAATGCAATCTTGTGCTCCCCACTCTTTTCCTGCCCGCCGCAGGTGGGATCCTGCCCAGGGCAGGTGGGAGAAGGTTGTGGGGAGCACAATCTCACACTCCCTGCTCTTTTCCTGCACACCACCGGCGGGATCCTTCCCCAGGATCCTGAAAGTTTTCCTGAAAGTGAAAACTATTACATAATTTGTTTTTCATTAAACAATGATGTCAAATTCTACCTCAAAAACACTTTTAAATAGAGCTGCTTTCTTTCTCTTGCTTTTTAAACCTCTTTTTTAAAAAAGGATTTGAAAGATTCGAGATTCGTGAGATTCGTAGATTCCCAGAACTTTCCAGGGATTGAGATGCAGATTTGGATTCGGAATATTCTGGATTCGTCCCATCCCTACTTTATTGGCTGCCGCATCACACTGCTGACTTGTGGTCCGGCAAGACTCCTTGATCCTTTTCACATGCACTGTTATCCAGCCACATGTCCCCCATCTGATATTTGTGCATTCCATTTTTTCTGCCTAAGTGTAGGACCTTACATTTCTCTCTGCTGAAATCCTTTTTGTTATCTTTGGCCCAACTCCCCAATCTGTTAAGGTTATGTTGAATTTTGATCTTGTCCTCTGGCATATCAGCAAGCCCTCCCAATTTGGTGTCATCTGCAAATTTGAACACCATGCTCTCTATTCCTTCATCTAAGTCATTGATAAAGATGTTGAATAGCACTGGGCCCAAGACAAAATCTGTGGCACCCCACTAGTCACTTCTCTCCAGGGAAGAAAAGAAACCATTGGTGAGCATCCTTTGGGTTCAGTCAGTCAACCAATTACAAATCCAACTAACAGTGGCACTGTCCAGCCAACATTTTACTAGCTTCTTTACAAGAATGTCATGGGGAACTTTTGTCAAAGGCCTTACTGAAATCAAGATATGCTATGTCCATAGCAGTCTCTTCATCTATCAAGGGTATGACCCTGGTTGTCGGGTAGCTCTCCATATTTTCAGCACAGGACATGTAGAAGCAGTAGTAATTAGCTGCTTGCTTGTAACCAAAGAAATGGCCAGAGACCGTTAGGTAAACAAAGCCAGGAATGCAGCTCTGATAAGAACTACCAGCCAGGACTAGGCTGCTTCAAGGTTTCTTGATATCTGCTATTGTGGGAAAGTATATTTTGCTACTTATGTTTGGATTCTGCTAAACTGCCTCAGATCGTTCACTGAAGTCTTGTACTATGTATCACGCTCCTAATAAATAGTGTAATCGCACTGTCATATTTGTGTGTGTGAATTCGGTTCCTGACACTGGTGACCAGAGTTTGATTCCCTATTTAGCCATGGAAACTCAACGGATGACTCTGGGTACATTGCACACCCTCAGCCCCAGAAAACCACCTGACAGATTTGCTTTAGGGTCACTGTAAGTTGGAAATTACTTAAAGGCACATGACAACATTTCTTTTTCTTTCTTTCTCTCTCCCCTACCATTTCTCCTTTTTATGCTGCAAGAGACTAACAGGGCTACTTCTTTGAAAACTACCAGTATGTAGGGTTTTGAGCAAGATGACTATGATGTACAGTTTCTCCCTAAGATGAGGGGCATTCTGAGAGGTTTTTTGTTGTGTAGTGGTTTTAGTGTTAGACTACAACCCTAGAGACCAGGGTTTGATTCCCTGCTCAGCGAGGTGATTTTCGGCTGCTACTGCTGATTTTTCTGGGTTAATCAGTCTGCAGTGTCTTTCGTGTTCTTTGATTTGTGTTTGGACACTGCATTTTGTAGTCCCTATGTAGACCTGCCCACAACTGCAATGTATGCTATAAACTCCAGCAAAAGTTAGAGGGTCCCTCTTGTCCTTTGCTAAACATAGCATTTGTTGAATTTTCTTGGTCAGTCTGTAGATTGTTTGGAAGTTATGTTTCTTCATCAGTTTCCCTATATGGTCAGTGACCCCTTTAATGTATGGTAGAAACACATTCCCTTTGGTTGGCTGCTTTTCTTCACTGCTGTGGTTTTTTTCCAGGTCTTGAGGTTCTTCTGACGTCTGAACCGGAGTAACCATTGGCCTGTAAAGCCCAGTTTAGATGGTTCACTTAATCTTTCAGGAAGTGGGGTTCACAGATTCTTTTTGCATGGTCTACTAGAGTTTTTACTCCTTTTTGTCCTGGGTGATGGTTGGAGTTTTTGTGTAGATATCTGTCAGTAGCAGAACATGTTATAAACAAACCTTGACACAGACTGCTTTTTGAAAGCACAGCAATTCTATACCATTCTGACAACTACTATGTCAGACTACACAGAGAGACTGCTGAAATCCATAAACACATGGACAATTTCAACAGGAAAGAAGAAGCTCAGAAAGTAAACAAGATTTGGCTAACAGTACTGAAGAACACTAAACACTAAAGAACACTAAAATCAAGACTCAAAAATATGCCAATGAGTACCACCCAGACTCTGGAGGTCCCTCTACAGGGAACAATACAATGGGTTGCTAACGTACTTAATGCATTCTGACTAACACCTTGGGGGATATCCCATTTAACAACAGACCATCACACAGGCCAATTGTAACACGTGCAAATTGTCCCCTCCCACCCAGGGACTACACAAGTATATATACTCTGTCTCACTTCCATGCCACCAGATCCTCTGAACATGCCAGTCACAGATGCAAGTAAAACGTCAGGAGAAAATACTAATAGAACATGGCCTCAAAGCCCAGAAAACCCACAACAACCTATGGATTCTGGCTGTAAAAGCCTTCGACTTTACATCAAACATCTGTCTGTTTTTCTTCTTTTATTTATGGAATCATATATTTTTCACACAGCTTACCCTGAAAGTAGGTTGGGATGGAAACACAAATAACCACAGCATCGCACTCCCTCTGTCTTGACCAACAGGAACACAGAGAAAAATGTCAGCAGCCAGTAGAAACCAAAATGATGGCACAGTATGCCAACAATTCTAGCTGAGCCAGGGCTGATTCAGAAGAGATAGCCCACAAAAAGGATTTGCCTTTGCAATGTTGCTTGATTTTTTTTAAAAATATCCTAGTCATTTAGCCAGGGCTTTTGCAAGAAAACTGCAGAAACCTTAGGAGCCTACCACATTTGCCAAGAATGAGAACTGTGAGCATCACAGACCTACTGCCTGGATTGTGAGGCTTGAGAACATTACTTTTTGGCACTACAAATCTCCCACTCAGACTAAATCCACAATAATTTTTCTTCCAAGCTGAGGAGAACTATAAGTAGCCTTCATGAAATGCAGAAGCCCATCCTCTGTTTCTCACACTGAAGTCTTCAAAAAGCAATGCTCTGTGAACCATCACAAAAGGCAAAAGCTCCACAATTTTCTCACTTCCCAGACTCACCCCTTTCTCCTTTAACACAGTCTTGCAATGCAAGAGATGGGTATGTCTTTTTACTATAGGGAAGGCACAAAAACATGGCTAGTAAGAACATTTAACTAAATTTCCCTCATGCTGTGTAAATCATCCTCCCTTCTCAAGAAACTTCAATAAACTGAAAAAGAGATGTGTGACAAAAGCTTCTCCCAATGACATTGCCTCTCTTAGCTGGGCTTCCAGGTACCAGTCAAAGAGTGTTGCTTAGCCAGCGAGCCATCCAGCTCAGAATGGGAGAGGTCCTTTCTGCACTCCTACTAACACTTTGCCTGTTTAGAGAAACCAGCTTATTGTAGCATTTTGGTGAACGTCATCCAAGCATTGCCTGTTATCATGGAAACAGTTCCTATGGCAACCCATCTACTGCATTCTAAAAAAGTGGAATCAGAAAGGAAGCAATAAGGGATAAAAGAAATTCTAGCCTTCTTACAGCAAATGGACGCTTGGAATGAAAACTACAGAGTCTCATGAAGGAAATGTCCCTGGGATTAGTATCAGGTGAAAATGACGCTCTATTTGTACTGTATTGTATTATATTAGTTTATTTATACCTGGCCTTTTCCCCAGAATTGGGACCAAAACAGCTTGCAAATAAAAGAAATGCAAGTAAAAACAAAAATAGATAAAAACATGTTAGGACTTATTCTAAAATACGTTAAGGAGAGAGGGACAACTACCACCCTCCTTAGGCTTTGGATGTAGCTGTTGTGCATACGATCCTTTTCCCTGAAGGCTGAGCTATCCCTTAGTCAAACCTATGGAGGTCCAGTGCACCATTCCTATATGTACAGTTGGCGCTCCATATCTGCGGATTCTGTATCCATGGATTCAACCAACCACAGCTTGAAAATATTTTTTAAAAAAATTCAAAAAGCAAGCTTTTATTTTGCCATTTTATATAAGGAATACAATTTTACTACATCATTGTAGCATCCAAGAATGTTGGTATCTAAGGGTGGGGGGTCCTGGAACCAAATCCTAGCAGATACTGAGGGCCCCTGTATACAGTCAGCCCTCTACATTTGCACATTTCACTTTCACAGATTTGATTATTTGTGAACTTCTCCAACCCTTGCTTCTTTTGGGAGGGAACCTTCCCTCTTGGCAGCACCAGTCAGGCTGCATGACACATTAAAATCCTGCCTTTGGTTCTCATCCTCCTCCACCTCCTCCAGCCACTGCTTGGCCAGCTAAGCAGGGCTCCCAACCTGATTTTTCAACATCATAAGCCCTCTCCCACTGCCCCCCACCACCCAAGGAAGGAGATGGATGAAAGAAGGAAAGTACACCATGCTGACCCACCCTCATTCTCTCTCCATTCTCTGATCTAGTTTGGACTGCGTGCCTGCTCTTCCCCACCATGCCCCTCCCTCTTCCCAGACACACACATACACCTTTTGATATTTATGTTTTTTCCACATTTGTGGAGGTCTTGTGCACCTAACCCTAGCAAATGTAGGGAGCTAACTGTATTGGATCACAGCCCAACACAACTATTTCATTTAAATGGCAGAATAGATTATTTAGAGGGCAACATTTATCATCAATGTTTCCATGCCCACTTAGACTTCTATATTCAAACTCTCTGGATTTCCTCTTTTGATTGTTGTAAACTGTGAAGACAAGAGAAGCTACTTTGGCCATGCTATTAATTTCTGAAGTGTTACATATTACAATTTAATTGTTTACATCCTGTTTCTCTGTTCTCACTTCTAGGCCAAAAGGTAACTCTCCTTTCTTTCACAGACGGAATCAAATTTTAATGCCTTCCATTTCCTGTCTCCTCTTTCAAAATGAGCCCAAAATCTGGTCAAGAACATCCTGTACCCATATTACTATCCATCTGAAACATCATATCTACTCTCTGTTGTTACTAGAAGAAGAATACATAAATTCTTCAGATACATAATAACACAGGTACAAGATGAACATTCTTAGCCAAAATTTGGGCTCATTTTGAAGGGTTGAAATCTGAATATGTTGGACTCGCACGGTCTACTCTTTCTAGGAATGGCTCTAACCCAGGCAAAAAAGTATTCTGTTAATGTTGGTATTGTTTAATTATGTTTATAGTCTCCCTTTTCTCTAATTACTTCAAGGTACTGTATATGCCTCCCTTCCTCCACTTACAAGACCCCCATGAGATTGGGTCAGGTTGAGAGAGTGATTGGTCTGAAGTCACATCCAGTTTCACGGCTCACTTAGAACTAAATTTGGCTCTCCCAAGTCACAATCCAATACTCTTCATCACTACACCATACTGGTTCTGGCACGAGCACTGCAAATCACTGGAGTGGAACACTAGGAAGGAGCTATTGTTTTGATTTCCCACAACACTGCAATATTGATATAGGCCCTTTCTGCAGCTTACCTGAGTCTGGCGTGGGTGCGCGGGGATCACGCAAGCAGCCTCTTCTGTGAGGCTCTCGCGTCCCCGCTGCTTCTGCTCTGCAGGAGGTGTCAGGGTTGGCAGGATTTGGCTCCTCTGAGCATGAGCAGAGTGCTATCTGTGAAGCAAGGCTTCGCTGCAGCAGAGAGTCCCAGCGAAGCAGGAAAAATTCCAGAGGCTCGTTAGTTAGGCTTAGAGTACTGATTTATTGACAAACTCTAAGATAAAACTTAGCAAAAATATGCAAGCTTGCCAGCAATTAGATAAGAAGAAAAACAATAGATAATGGAGTAAAATCGGGCAGCATTTCCCGTTACAAGCAATATACTGTCAATGGTGTGGCAGGTCTAGCTAGGGCATCTAAGTGGCAGCTGGTCAAGGCAAACACCAGCCTTTTTATGCTATCTTGTCGCCCTGAAACATGTGGGGTGACCCAATCAGTGCTCTGGCCTGTGGCCTTCCCTAATACACAAGACATAGCCATAACAGTTCTGCTGGCCTTGCACCTAGCTGTCTGGCCACACCGCCTCCTCCCTCTGCTGTCCACTCAGACGAAAATTTTGCCTGCCCGGCAACAACCTTTACAGTGCACATGTTTCTTTAAAACAGAGATGAAGGTAGGCAGCAGTGGGCTTGTCAGAACCTTGGTATCCTTCCTAAACTCCAATAGCTGCCTAAGGATACCAGAGGCCAACAACAGGGTGATGGTGTGTATCACCCTGAAGATTCCGTTTAGCCGCCTCACATCATTCCCTTTGGAAACATCACTAAAACATGGTTTACATAAATTCAAACCTCATTTCAAATCCACTAGGGCTAGTACACTTACAAGAAAAAGAAAGATGAAAAATAGGTGTATGAAAATGAAACACTCTTAATTAGGGATGTGAAAAATTTTGGTCTCAGTTTTGCCTTTGTTTTTTGGCATGTCTTGGAATCCCGCCTGCATTTTCTTTCCATCACTGTTTCATATGGAATGACAAGAATTTGGGTTTTTTTTCTTACCTATGTCTCTGTCCTATGCTCCTATCAGCAAGTGTCCCAGAAAGCAGATGGTTGGAATGCAAGAGCTATCAGGTAATTAAGTCCATGTCAGTCACAGGTTATCCAGCAGGAAGAAGGGAGAAGCAAGAGGGCTGGTTATCAGCTGGTCCAGGAAGTGACACAGCAAGTCAGTAGTTGAAATTTAAAAAGCTAGCAAGGAGTACAGCAGAGTTCTTTATAGTAGCCAGTCCAAGGTACAGAGAACACAAAATGCCAAAGAGTACTTCCAATCACCAAGATAGATGGTTACAAGCGACAGAGCTCCCAGTCAACTGTTGCAATATTTATAGCCAGGTGTCTTAAGGCTCCAGGCCCTTGATCAATCAGCATCTCTTACTTAACAGCCACTGGGACCAACGTTATTTCTTTTTATCCCTCCTACACTCAGCAAATGGCTATACCACATCTGCTGGGGAGTAAGCCCCCTGACCTCAGACCCTAGAACCTCAGACCACCAACATCAGGAGTTGGTCTCTGGCATTCTTAGAACTTTGACTCTGTGTCAGAATCTTCTAATTCTAGAGAGTAAATTATGATACCCTGTGGAAATGTGTGTGTAATTTCCTAACATATACATTCTGGCACAGTTTAGTTAAAGTAGTGCTACTCAAAGTCGTACTCCATGAATCAGTGTTGGTCTACAAACCATCATCAGTTGATTATAGCTAATGGGCACTAATATAGTACCAGCTCTTGACACACTGCAGAAAAATACCAGTCTCCCCATATCAAAAAGTTTAAGAAGCACTATCTTAAAAATATACATGTTAATACATTTTCCTCACTGACCAAGCATGTTTGTGTGTTTTTCAAAGACACACAGATACATGCACACCGCTAAAAATATGTATGATTTGAAAAGTAAAAAAAACAAAACAAAAGAATTTGGTTCTTGTGGTTTCCTATCAAGAAACTGAAAGATATGCGCATTCTTTCATTTGACTCTTGCAGTGCATAAGCCAAATAAATTCACTAAATAATTTTGTTGACATAAATGTCCTTTCCACTCTTCTCCTTTCCACTCCTAAAACTTCTGCACTTAGTGACCAAGTCTCTGATTGGGTGGCCTTTTTTTTTTGGCAAATTCACCATCAAAGGCTGCCAACAAATAATTGTAAATTTAAGAGTGTGGGCTGAGTGGGATGGTTGGCATTTTGCCAGTCTAACAAGAGATGCCTAGGCAACCAATAAGACTGATAATGACTGCATTGCCAGCCTCTGTGCAGCCCTCTCCCAGCCTCCTAATTGCTGCTTAGCAAGCAACTGAATTATTGCTTTGAACCCAAAACAATTATCTTTAGATATATGGAAAATGGGAGCTCTTTTCAACTCTTCACCAAAATCAAAAACAACCAATTAAAGAGATCAGGCACTGCCACAGTGTTATTGAGAATGGAAGGGGATCAGAATCTTCAGTTGGCATGAATTCTCTTGGAAGCACATACAAACACATAAAGGGAATGAGGGAACAGAAAGAATGAAAGAGACAGAGCAACTTTATAGCTTCTCAAAGATGAAGCCAAATTTATCCTTGAAAAGCTATTTCAGGAACCACATCCACCCTAATCAATGCATAGCTGTGACCCAAACCATTAAACTATTTTCAATGAAGAATGGAAGAACTACACCCTTCACATCTCCGAAAGAAGTTCCTACCCAGCTGACAACCACCCTACTTCCTCTGGTTGTTCTGCTGGGTAACCAAAAGAGTTGACTTACCCATATGTATTACCACTACAAAGAACCAAGGCCTGCCGGCCAAGAAAATTTTCCCTATAATTAAGAACTCCAGCCAAGGGGGCCTAATGTCACAGTAGCAAGATACTTAGACATCATTCAGATATAAATAGTGATGGACATGAAATGTGCTTTTCCTTGTTATCCAAACGTATACAAAAATACAAAAAGGTCGGGAAAATGAATGCAACAGTTACATTTATATTAATGATCATTGTGTACAAAAAAAGGATACATTAAGAAAAATTCTTGCAAAAATGTACAGATTTGGACACATTGTGTTCAACTATTTATGCCCATGAAACATGTAAAATTCTTTTCCTCTAAAAAAGCAAATTATTGTAGAAACTGGACAAAACAAACTTGAAGCAAAAAAAAAAAATACAAAGTTACAGAAACCAATCAAATTAATCCCTAAATATAATCCTAAAGCAAGGTTTTGCCAAAGCTGAATTATGTTTATGTCACTTCATCTGACTCAATGCCACTGAGGCAATCTCAGTGTATTACTTCCTGAATTCATATACTATGTTCTAAAGTAATCAAACCTTACTTTACACTCATGTTCAAACCACCAAAATTTGGTTTGGATATTAAGTAAGACTGCAGACTATGATGCAATCCTGATTTGCAGTCCTGACTTGGAGATCTCATTCCAATTACGGTTGCCTGTTTAGATGTTAGAATAATCTACGGTTCAATTAAATCAGGAAGAGCACAATAGGAGGAGGACAGGGACAACAGACTAACAGGCACTCAAACTAATGGCTGATTTATACTAATCCCAATCATCATTTGAAAAGCCATCTTAGTTAAGCCTAGTTTAGAAACCATGGGTTATAAGCAGCTCCCAAATTAGAATGTGAAGCCACAGTCTGAACGTTTACAAAATGTCACATTTCAACTGACACTACTGCACTAATATTTCTTGTAATAGTGTCCAGGTGTTGTCAGGGATGGTAGTGAAAGAGAGAAAAGATATAAACAGGTTGCTTACCTGTAACTGTAGTTCTTCGAATGGTCATCTGTGCCCTCACACAATGGGAATCTTCGTGCATGTGCAGTAGTTTTTGGAAAGTTCCAGAGATGAGCAGCTTGGCGGGAACACCTCCCCCATCCAGTACTGAGCATGCTCAGTCCCACCAAACTAACAGTCTCGCCTCAGTTTTGAAGTCCGCCAAAGCAGGACCTGAAGAGGGGAGGCTGGGCAGGTGTGCGTGAGGGCACAAATGACCACTCGAAGAACCACAGTTACAGGTAAGCAACCTTGTCTTCTTCGTGGTCTGTGCTTCACACAATGGAGACTGAGTAGCTTACCAATGGATGGCGGGTCAGGTCCTACAGGATCGAAGACAGCACCAGACGACCAAAACGAGCATCACGCCGGGCCCGGCAGTCAAGGCAGTAGTGACAGACAAAGGTTGAGGGGCTGGTGGAGGCTGTCCCGCAAGTTCGTAGGCCAGCTGGATAGTCTGAACTACCCACTTGGAGAAACGCTGAGTAGACACCTTATGACCCTTCCAGCAGCCTCCATAACAGAGAAAAAGGTGCGGAGTCTGACGGAAAGTAGAGGTTTGCTGTAAGTAAAAAGCCAGCGCCTGACAGACATTGAGCAAGTGGAGCAACCGCTCAAGAGGCGAAGCCGGATCAGGATAGAAGGTAGGTAAGATGACGTCTTGATTGAGATGGAAGTCCGAGACGACCTTGGGGAGGAAGAACACATCTGGGCGCAGCACCACCTTGTCTCAGTGGAACACCAGGAAAGGCTCATCCAATCTTAGCGCAGTGAGTTCTCCTGCCTGCCTGGCCAAGGTGACAGCAACCAAAAAGGCCATCTTCAAGGTAAGGAGACGGTCATCCGACGTCACCATCGGCTCGAAGGAGGATCAAGTCAGCTGAGAAATTACAAGCAAAAATGACCAAGGTGGGACGGGTGGGGTGACTGGAGGGTAGAGATGCTGAAGGCCTTTAAGAAATTGTTTAAGCATCGCATCTCGAAAAAGGGCCGCAGAAAGCATACCACGCGGCTAGTAGGCAACGATGGCTGACGAGTAAACTTTCAGGGACAAGAATGCTAGACCCTGTTCACGGAGGTGCAAAAGGAAATGCAGTACAGTTGACAACACGGCCGGAGATGATGACTCACGTCTGGTGTCTGCAAAGGCCACAAATCTCTGCCATTTGTAATCAAAAGACCTACGAGTGGACTCCTTCCTGGTGACCGTGAGAACAGCTTGGATGGCAGGAGAGTCGAAAGTTATCCTCCATGCATGGAGACGCAGGAGTGGTAAGTCCAGATGCAGCACGCAACTGTCCGAGTGCAAGAGGAAATCTGGTGAGCAAGGTAGTTGCATTTTGCAGCTCCGAGCAGCTGCAAGGAGGGGGCTGAACCAATGCTGGCTCAGCCAGTACGAGGTTATCAAGATGGCATTTGCCCTGTCCATCACAATCTTGGCCACCACTCGGCCAAGGAGTGGGAACGGAGAAAAAATGTACAGAAAGTCTTTGTCCCATGGGAACTCGAAGGCGTCTGCAAGCGAACCGGGACCAAGTCCGGCCCTCGAACAGTAGCAGAGACACTTTTTGTTCCGGCTGCTCACAAAGAGATCGATGGATGGAGCGCCCCAACAGGACACAACCCTGTTGAAGGCAGCATCAGAGAGGGACCACTCGTGGTGACACGCAGTGTCTCTGCTCCATGTGTCCGCCGTGACGTTGTCTCGTCCCACCAGGTTAACTGTGACGGGGTGAACATGCAGTGGAACACACCAATCCCAGAGACGCAGAGCCAGATGGAGAATAGTGGAGGAATGAGGGCCCCCTTGCCTGTTCACATAACAGACAGCTGTTGTGTTGTCTGACAAGATGTGGACTGTCTGACTGATTACCTGTGGAAGGGCCTCAGGGCTTTCAGGATGGCCAGGAACTCTAACACATTGATGTGGAGGGGCGTTTTTAAACCAGTCCAATGGCCCTGTACCGCCAGGCAGCCGCAGTGAGCTCCCCAGCCTAGGAGGGAGGCGTCCGCAGTGATGGTAATAGTCAGGCAGGGCTCAATGAATGGCATTCCCAACAGCAAGTGTCAGGGCGAGAGCCACCAGTGGAGGAATTTGTTCACTGGTCGGGGAACCTGCAAGAGGAGACGCTGGTCGTCCAGAAGGGTGTTAAAGGTTCTGATGAACTAGTGCTGCAGAGGGCAAGCCCGAAGACAGGAGAGGTAAGTCACAATTGTTGTGGCTGCCATGTAGCCCAGAAGCTGCTGGATCCTTCATGCAGAAACTGTCGGGGTGCGTGTGGAGATATGACACCACAGGAGCCAGGCATTTGGTGAGGACCCTGGGAGCGGTGGACAGACTAAAAGGCAGGACCTTGTACTGGTAACAGACACCATCGACTGCAAATCGGAGGTATCTCCTGTGTTGGGGGTGAATTGCGATATGGAAGTAGGTGTCTTGTAGGTTGATAGAGATGAACCAGTCCCAGCAACTGAGAAAAGGCAGGATTTCCGGGAGGAGAATGTAAGAATTCACCCCCCTGAGGTCCAGGATTGGTCGGAGGGTGCCGTCAGACTTGAGTACTGTGAAGTACCAGGAGAAGAAGCCGGTGGAACTGGCCGAGGGCAGCACCTGCTCTATGGCCCCTTTGAAGAGGAGGGACTCGATCTCCTAGAGGAGGGCTAGGCTGGCAGGGGTGGAATAGAAGATGCCTAGAGGTGGAATACTTTGAAACTCAATGGCGTAACCAAGACAGACGATAGAAAGAACCCAAGAGTCCGAAGTGATCTTGTGCCAGATGTCGAAGTGGTGGGCAAGACCTGGGTTTCTGGAAAGGTGGGTGGGGAGATGAAACAAAAGAAGTGGCAGAGACCTGCAAGGAAAGTCAAAAACAAGATTTTGCTGTGGAAGAAGACTTCTTAGAGGATGGTTGTTGTCATCTAAAGGAGTGTCGTGATGAAGTGGGAAGAGAGGACTGCGTAGGTGCATGGCAAGGTGAACACAATCTAAAAGAAAAAACAAAGTGCCTCCACAAAGAATGAGATGAGGATGGCCCCCTGGGCTGAGGTGTTGGGTGGAGACCCATTTTAGCTGTAAGGCAAGCTTTCACTAGATGGTCCATGGCCTCATCCGTAGTAGCATGAAAGAGCCCTTGACCATCAAAGGGCAAGTCCTCAATTCTCTTCCTGCTATCTTCAGCAAGCCCAGTGGAATGGAGCCACGCGAAGCAACGAAGGGCAAAAGCCCCAACCATCACACAAGCCGCGCCCTCGACAGTATGACAGGAGCACAGGATCTGCTGATTAGAAAAGGCCACAGACTCATTGTAGAACTGGATGGCACTTGTTCTATGGTCATCTGGCAGATGGGCAAGCAGAGGATAGAATGTGTCCCAGATGTTCCTTTGATAGGCAGCCAGGCATGCTTATGTGTTTGAAATCCTGGCAATGAGGGAAGACACGGAATAGAAGTGTCAACCGAATGTGTCCAAGCGGCGACCCTCACAGTCTGGAGCCCTCTTGCCACCCTTCGTTTGCGAGGATTCAACCACTACTGAATTCGGTACTAGGTGATTAAAAAGGAAATCAACGTCCTTTTTCTGTGTCCAATAAAGATGCTCGAGACAGTGAGGCATCGACTGGAGGGAGGCCGGCTGGGCCCAAGGGTGCTTCAGCACTTCCTGCAACACCGGAAGCAATGGTATCGGAGCTGCTGAAGGAGGCCGTGTATCCACGTAGTGAAACACTGGGTCCTGCACTGTCGGAGCAGGTCCAGAAATATCAAGGCCAAGAGCATTGGCCATTCTGACCAAAATGTTGGAAAACTGCTTCACATCCTCAGTCCAGTGACGGTTCACCAAATGCCAATGGTGGAGAGGTGTGAGAGTCTGGCGTAGAATCGGCAGGATCAGAATCATAAGAAGCCAACAATTGAGAAGGGGGCCCACGGGGTGGAGGCAACTCCGGTACCGCAGCGGAGGGTGGAGGAGCACCAGTAGAAGCTGGTATCATAGCCAGTACTGAGGGAAGTATAGATGTTGATGCCAGCGCCGATGTCGAGGATACTGGAATAATCGCCAGGATCAGTCAGACCATGGACTGCATAGGTACCGGAGCCGCTGATGAGGTTGGTACCGTCGACGGCAGGTGAGTATCAGATGGTGGGTGAGAAATTGTTGCTGTCACCCAAGGAGGCAGTGAGACTGGCCTACGGCAAGGCAAGCAGTCATGGGAGTGATGGTGGGCTGGAGAGCGTCAATAATAAGGCAAGCAAGACCGGGAATGTGACCATGAACGTTGGTACCGGGGTGTAGGCCAATAATGAGACACAGATGAATGCAACAGAGACCTAGAGCGTCATGGACGATACGGAGACCAGTGGCGAACATCAGCATGGTACCAATCTCAATAGGCTGTAGAGTACAAATAATACGAACTGGGCTGCTCCCTCCAGGGGTGCTCGTGGCCATAACAAGCGATGTAGGAGGCAAAGGAGAAAGGCGAATCGAGCCTTGTCTGTGATGGGCCACGATCAACACGGAAATCCCGGCGATGTGGGGATCTGGCTCTATCTCCGTGTCCCAGAGAGTGCACCACACTAGCTCGGGTGCAATCACGGGAAGGAGCCCGAGGACGGTCACAGGAAGAAGCCAAAGGAGTGTCCAAGCAGGTCGGACGGTCAAGGTCGGGCCCTGCTGGAGCAAGCGATGGAGGCAATGGAGCTTGCATAGTTGCCACCACAGTTTGGGCCGATGCAAGCTGAGAAGGCAACAGCGGCGAGGGCCGGTGTTCAGAATCTGAAGTATGCTCCACTGGTACTGGAATAGAAAGTACCGAAAGCTGGGTGTCCTCATGCTCCGCCAATAGGTCGGGAGCGTCCTCTTCCTTCACGGTAGCCATAGAAGGCTGCATCGGAGGGGGTGTCGGCAAAAGGGTGGCCGGATGGCCTGCAGGAGGAGGGGAGCAATGCTTCTCCTTCTTCTTCTTCTTCTTCTTCTCCTTCTTATCCTTAGCAGAAGGATCCACCAGACGGGAAGAAGATCGCTTCCACTGGACCACCGAAGGAGTCTTCCGAGGCTGAGTCAAGGCCAGCTGAGAGCCCGAAGAAGCTTCCCCAGAAGAAGAAGTGATGATCGGCATCCTAGAAAGCTTCGGAATCCTAGGCAATGAAGAAATCGGAGGCAAGGATGTTGGAGACGGTGCCGAGATCAATACTGATGCCGTCAGTACCGACAAGGTCGATACCGAAGAAGAAGGCATGGATGCAGGCCTCAAAGACGCGGACAGTCGAGAGGAAGCCATGGTGGAGGTGAAAAGGGTGGTATTAGACGTCGCCTGCTCTTTAATCCGAAGGGCTTGTTCCCAACAGTGGGATTTGAGCCGGGAGGCCCTGTTTTTCAGCGTCTGAGATGTAAAGTCTTTACAAATGGGACACACCCAGATGTTATGGGCCTCTCCAAGGCAGAACAGGCACTCGGAGTGGCCATCCGACAAAGCAACATTGCGACCGCAGGACACACAAAGTTTAAACAATGAAGACATAGAAAGAAGAGGGGAGAGTTCTTACAGATTTTCTCCAGAAGAAAACACGAACAAACGAAGAAGGGGCAAAGAAAACTGCTCAGCGAGGAAAACGTTTTCTGAGCTGCTAACAGGTCGGCAGACGAAAGAAAACTGAGGAGAGACCATTAGCTTGGTGGGACTGAGCATGCTCAGTACTGGATGGGGGAGGGGTTCCCGCCAAACTGCTCAGCTCTGGAATTTTCCGAAAGCTGCTGAGCATGCGCGAAGATTCCCATTGTGTGAGACACAGAGACCACAAAGAAGAAACATGGTTGCCTCTTTCCTTCCTATGCTGTCATTTATTTCCCTTTTGGCTCTTTACCCCATATCCTGGCCCATCTCTCTGTCTTCTGTCCCCTGGCATCAAGCTAATTTGTTCTTCATCTTCACTGACAGCCATATATCTCTGCCCTTCATTGCCTTTCTCTGGTCACTCTGAAGCTTCTCCAGGCTCCTCTCAACACATTGTTGGCCTCGACAGCCTTCTCAGCTGATCTGTTTTTTAACACTGTGCCACCTTGTTCCTGTCCTTCCCAGCAACCTGGCTTTCTTGCTGGGTGGCCCACTGTGACCTGATGTCTGATGTAAGTGCCACAACCCATTGCCACTCTATGATTAACTTTACCAAAGCCAAGAGGAGGGTTCATTGTTAAACAGTACTTCACCACCCTAGGGAATTGCAATGCATTTCACATTCCTTGTAAATGTTTGTTCAGATGACATGTACATGGGCTCTGGTAGTTCTCCGGTTGCCATTTCTTAAATTATTATTTTTAAAATGGTGATCTAAAAATCACTAGGGAGAGTTGAAACAATTTCCAAGCAACAATCTGACCAGAAATACAGGAGCTGCAGATGTGTAGACCTGGTAAAAGCAATAAAGTGACTGGGAACAAGTTAGCAAAAAAGACATACAGGGGAGGTCTGCTGCTAGAAGCCACAAGTGATCAGTAATTGGGTTTGTCCTACAGTTGGGAAATGCCACTGTCAATTAGCAGTAATCCTTTTGATGGATTCTCCAGGGAGTTGGCTGCAGATGCTCTACTAACCCAATTTCTGTAATTCTAACACAATGTCAGAAAAACAGACCCATCCTTTCAAATGGTTTTAGATCCAAAATCTTCTGCATCACCAGTTAAATATTAGTAGAGCTGGGAAGGATCAAAACGTTGCACAAAGTCCCAAGTTCGTATGTGGGGGAATGCAGAAAGAAAAAGAACTGGAAGAATGCTAATTACCTGCATTCTAATGCAGCAGACTAGATAATCCCCTCTGTGTAGGTTTCGTTCTCTCTTCCAAGACTGACAGTGGGAAGAAATATCCAGAGTATGAAAAACTATCCCAAATGTTTGCTGTGCTCCAAAAAAGAAAAGCTGATGGCATATTCCCAACAGGATGCAGAGGCCCAGAGTGGATATTTGCATCCTGAAATCATTGGTTCATATCTTGGAAAAGAGCAGGAGTCAGGCTGAGGAAAAACAACAACAATGTAGTTTGCTTGGACTGCTCAATTCCCTTTCTCTAAAAAAAAATAAATCTGACAGTACAACTAAATTATGACCACAACAAATTGAAGGATAACTTTATTCCTTTTGTGACTCAGCTATATTATTACTTTTGTAGTTACTTTTGTTATTGTTGTTTTATAATTTTACTTTTGTAGTTTACTTTTGTAGTCATTAAATGGTGAAAGAAGGATACCACATGTATTTGCTCACGCACAGCAGGTGAATTGAGTTTTGTACCGTGGGCTGGCAGGCTGTAACAAGCACATGCTTTTAAAGGGAAACTGGAAAGTAAAATGGTACTTTCAAAAAGTATCACAGAACAATAGAATCATAGAATCATAGAACCACAGAGTTGGAAGAGACCCCAGGGGCCACTGAGTCCAACCCCTGGCTATGCTAATTAAGTTGGAGTTGTAGACCTGTAACTGTTACTAAATGCTTTTACAGTAGCTCACATATATATGAATCTTTACAGGCCAGAAAGCATAATATTTTTGAGGACAATGTCTATGTTTTAAGGGGGGAAGAACAGTTAGCCAAGTAACAAATGGTCTATTCTAAAGAGGCTATGCTAATTTCATTGCTTTGAAATTATGCCTACGTTCAGTTACATTTATTTATAGGACTTTACTGGTCTTCGTTTTAAAGTTTTCAAAATCTTGTGGTTAAAGCATTGTTTGCACTGAATCAGAAAGAACAAATCTGGCAGAAATCTAGGGAGAATAGCATTATACACTGGGCCCTTGGTATTTGCTAGGGTTTGGTTCCAGGAACGCTCGTGGATACGAAAACTCATGGATGCTCAAGTCCCATTATGTACAATTGTGTAGTAAAATGGTGTGCCTTATATGAAATGGCAAAATCAAAGTTTGCTTTTTGGATTTATTTTATTTTGTTTGTTGAATATTTTCAAGCTGTGGTTGGTTGAATCTGTGGATACAGAATCCGCAGATACAGAGGGCCAACTGGATGTCAAAGACAGATTCATTTGAACAGATATCCATGAGATTAATTAGACTGGATCAGTTGACAGCATTTGGATAAAAATTTGGGAAGCAGCTGACTAGCATTTCCACACCCTCCCACAAGTGATCTCAGGTGCAACAGTTAGAAGCAAGGTCTCTGTTGTAATTCTCACACTAAAGATCACTCATGAGACAGGGAGTAGAAATATGAGTCAGCTATTGACAGGGGAATAAGACCCCTTTCACTCACAGCAGTGAGCCCTAAGACAAATCTGTCATGGGGTTTTCTTGGCTGAAGAGGGAATTTGCCTTTACCTTCCTCTGAGGCTGAGTGTGTGACTTGCCCAAGGTCACCCAGTGGGTTTTCATGGGGATCTGAACCCTGGTCTCCCAGTGTCCCAGTCCAACACTCAAACCACTGCACCATGCTGGCTCCTTTCATGATCCCTAACCAACACCAGGGAACAAACAGAGATTGTGAATACAAGCCCCTCATAAAAATATAACTCCAGGTTACACACTTGTAAACTGCCTTCGTGAATTCCAGACAGAGTCTTTTCAGTGATGGACCCCCAGGAGGTGCATACACACCTTACTCATTGGTGGTTTTTAAATGGAATTAAGGAAACATGGTGAAAAAATAAAAATACATAGTCAGCTTTTTGACAAATGACTTTATGTACCTCCGTGTATTACTATCTCCTGTTTTAATTGTTAATGTACAGTGGCCCCTCCATTTTCATGAGGGTTCAGGGCGCAAACCCTTGTGAAAGTGGAAAAACATGAATGACACCCCCACCAGTGATCTCCCTCCCATCCCCTTGCCTTTTGCATGCTGGGGCCAGAGGCAAGGGGATGGGAATGGGAGCTCTGGAAAAGAGAAGGCAGACTCACACAAGCCTTCCCTTCGTTCCTTCCCCTTTTCCTCAGTGTGAGTTCTCAGTGCCAGGGCTAGAGGCAAGGGAATGGGAAGGGTAAGTTCCTGAGGAGAGAAGAAAGGCATGCACACATGCACGCACACACACAACACATTTACTTGCCTTTTGTCCAAGCACTTGTCCTCCTTCTCCACACCTGTCAAAACACAAGGGAATGGCAGCAGGAGAATGGGGAAGACACACATACACCTCGTGAATAATCAAATTTGCAAAGATCAAACCCACGAATAGAAGGAGGACTGTAATCATTTTCTTCCCAATGTGTTATTTATCCAATATGTCGTACTTAATCATTTTCACCATGGCACTACATTTCCATGGTAGCGGGACTGCACACTCCTGTGAGGCAAGAGGCTATGCTGATGGCAACACTGCAGCAGGTAGGGTCTCCCATGGCAGAGAAGTTTTTGCTTAGGAACAAGACTAAATGAGGGGAAAAGGTACTGGGCAGCAGCAGTAGTGAGGGGTGTGTGTGGAGGAGGATCTCTCAGAGACAATGGAAGTGGCACCATAGCTAACATTTGTTTGTAATGTACACAATGAGGCTCAATAAACCCTCAATGAATGGTCATTTCTGCACTACACCATTATAGTGCTATTATTTCACTTTTAACATCCTAGGGAATCTTGGGGTTTGCAGTTTAGGGAGAGGCGTTTAGAATTCTAGCCAGAGAACTCTTTGGCCTCAATAAACCCCAGAATGTTGAAAGTGGAATAATAGCACTAACAGTGTAGTGTAGAAATGGCCAATGTCTTTTATCACAACAATCCTATGATGAGAACATTCCAAATGAAACAAGAAATAGTGCCAGAAGATGACATCTCTAGCTTGGAAAGCACTCAATGAGCTACTAGGGAAGAACAGAAAACAATTACAAGAAATGCTGTAGCTAATGACACAACTGGACTCAAGCCACAAAGACATTCAGAGACCGATATGCTTGGAGGTGAAAGGAAAGTCCAAAGCTTCCCAACACATATTACAGGAACATGTAACGGAGGAAGTGTGACTCTGGGGTCATACTGGTCTACAACCATAATAAAATGATTGATTGATTGATTGATTGATTGATTGATTGATTGATTCTGGGGAAGCTAGGCATAGTGAAACAAGAATCAGCATGTATAAATATTGCAATACTTGAGGTGGGCTAAAGCAGATAGCAATGAGATATTTGGAGTCAGATAATTGCACAGTGTTTTACTCGGGAAATGGAAATCTAAAAAGAAATGGAGTGGCATTAATAGTGAGGAGAGAGGTAGCAAAAGCACTCAAATGATATAATGGAAAGTCTAACTGAATAATATCAATAAAACTGTAGGGAAAGTCTATCAATACAATCATAATCCCAGTTTATGTTCCAACAAAAGAGGCAGAAGAAGAAAAAACTGAAAAATTTTGTGCTGGAGTCCAGGAGGAAACTGATCACGCACCAAAACAGGACTTCTTGCCTTTCTTCTTTCATAGGTAAGTGGAAAGCAAAAGCAGGAAACAGGCAGGAAATCAAATTTAAGAAAATATGGCCTAGGATCAAGAAATGAAGTAGGAGAGAAACTGATTGAATTTTATGAGGCCAGCAGTTTGTTCATCACTAACACGCTCTTCAAGCAATAAATAATGTGACTATATACACTGACATTACCAGACGACCAATATAGAAATCAAATAGACAACATAATTGGAAGTAGGAAATGGAAAAACTCCATTCTCTCTCCAGCAAACAAGACCAGGAACACAGACCATGAATTGCTAAACACCAAAAATCAGAATACAACTGAAGAAGAACATTAAATCATCATCATGGCAAACTACAACCTGTAGAACATTTCCACAGAATTTAAAGATAATGTTAAAAAACAGATTTGCATGATTAAGTCAAATTGATAGAAAGCCAGAAGAACTCTGGACACTGTCAGGAAAGAATGGGGAAAAAAACCCCACTATCTGCAGCCAAGGAGCCTCAATGGATGACAGATAAAACTCTTCAGGCAGTTTAAGACAGACAAGAAGCAAAAATAAAAGATGGCAGAAATAGGGTCAGAACCTTGACTGCAACTGTGCAATTATTTGTGTGCAGGGACAAAGAGAACTAATATAATAATCTAGAAATAGAATATGACAACAAAAACGAGAAACAAGAAACCTCTTCTACAAGATGTTAGAAATCAAAGGAAAAACCAACAATGAGGATGCTAGCAGGGGAACGCACTGCACGACAAAGTACAAATAAAAAGACAATGGAAACAATACACTGGTGAATCATATGATGAGAAAGAGATTAAAAGATGAAAGACTCATTCAAGGATTAAGATGAACCTACTATTTTAGACAATGAGGTGGACACTGCCCTCAGAGTACTTGGGAGAAATAAATTATCAGGAACAGAAGGGCTGCTTCAGGCTACAGAACTCAATCCACCATGGGAATAGGGGAAGGATGGGACCAGGACAACACTTACGCACGTTGTCCTGGTCTCGTTCTTCTCCTGTCCCTAGGTAGTGCGATCACACCACAAGTCACTGATGGGTTTTCCCTGCCAATGACCAGTAATTGCGCTGCTATCCCACTGCATGCCTGCACCCACCTTGTCTGCAGAGGCCCTGAAAGTGCAATGGCTGTACTTCCAGCCCCAGCACAGCCTGAGACAGTACCTGGCTGCAGTGCGGCATGGCCATTATGCTTCCTGGATCCCAGAGACAGCCAGTACAGAGGGGAGCACTCCATCGCACTCCACTCCTGGGAGTGCTGCTGCTGGCACCATCATCAGATGCTGCAGGAACAAAGGTAGGGTGTGGAAAGGGGCATAATCTACTCTAGTTCTAACTAAAATCTGTTCCCAAATATGGAAGACGATATACATTCCAGTCTCCAAGAAAGTGTACACCAGGAGTTGCAGTAACCACAGGATCACTACATTAATTTCCCAGGAAAGCAAACTGATGCTAAAAATTCTACAACAAAGCCTTTCAACATATATGGAGCAAGAAATGCCATATAAAGCTGGGAAAGGAAGAGGCACTAGGGATCTCATTGCAAATTGCCACACGGGGTAAAAAAACCGGCTTAGGGCGACCTCACCCGGAGGTTGTCCACACCGTGGGGTGCGCTAGGGCGGTTTGAAAAGTGGAGGTTCCACACCTCAAACCGCCCTCGCATGGCCGCCAGGGGTGGTGCGGTGCGTTTTTTAAAAACCACATTTCATGTGGTTCTTAAAAAACGTGAGCGCGCTAACCCGTTGCAGTGCCCCGTTTGAAACTGCAGGGACGCGCTAGCGCGTCCCTGAAGAGCTGCTCAGGGGCGGGCTTCCAGCTGGTGCGCTGCCCTGATTGGCGGAGCGCCGCCGGAAGTCGCTGGCCGTCATTTTGGGCGCCGCCGAACGCCGCCGAAATTTGCCAGCGTGTGGAGCGACAAACGAGCGCTCCCCGCAGGGACGGAGCAACCCGCTTCCAGGTAAGCTCCGCCCTTGCGTGTGCTGCCCCGTTTCCCCGTCCCCCGTGTGGAAAGGGCCTAAATTAGGATAATAGAGTACACCAAAGAATTTCAGAAGAAAATCACCCTGTGGTTTACAGATCAAATAATATAAATTATAAATAAATGAATAGATTTTAAATACTTATAGATCAAAGACTTTGATTGTGTAGTAGATCATGAAAAACTACAGATCACTCTTAAAAGATATGTGCAACGTGATGTGTAACTGTATTTAGGACAAGAAGCTACCATAAGGGACAGAATATGGAGAAACAGAACAGTTTCCAACTGGTAAAGAGGTCGGGCATGGCTTCCTTTTATCACCCTACCTGTTTAAGTTATATACTGAACATATTAAACATAAAGCAGGATTAGATTCAAAGGAAGGATGCATGAAAATTGGAAGAAAGAACATCAACAATTTGAGAGGCTTTTATCCTAAAATTTGGGACATAATCATATATATCTACCATATAAAAGTCAAAGTTTGTCTCTTTGTCAGTGTCAGGTGAAAACCTCATATATTTGGCTGTGTGATACTGGAGGGTTTATTTCCAGTCCCTTCAAGTTGATTCCCACCCTTGCAAGACTGGAAATTCCTCCAGCGTTCTACTGGGGTTCTTGCCAGCCCCCAAAGGCTGACTCCCATCCTTGAAAAGGCTGGCAATTTCCCTAGCGTTATCAGGTATGTTGCCACCACTCACTGAATTATGAATCGCTGGACGGAACAGGGAGACGCTGTCCAGAACTAACAATCTCTAAGTTTAAGGGTCTTCCACCCTCTCCCCTCCTCCCTTCTGAGTGAGAGAGTCTATCTAGCGTGTGCCAAGCCTGGGGTGGAAATGGAGAGAAACGGAGGTTTTACAAAAAGTGTTTAATCAAGGCTTGCAAATAAACAAGACAATATCACACTTGAGAGGCTCACCCCTCCCAGGTATGCTTAGTTACAAGAAGTTACAAAAACAGATATAACAGCACAGGTACATTCTTAAGATCAGCCAATTCCCAAAATAACAACATCCCTAACGCAACTAGATAACTGGTTCTAATACTCACAATGTTCCTAGCTTAGATGGTCTAAAGGAGAAGGGGGGGGGCAGGAGACACTGTATGCCTGCCAGCTCGACTGGCCCAGCTCTCCTCTCTTTGTTCTCTCTCTCTCTCTCTCTCTCTTTCTGGCCACATGGCCTCTCAGAAGTTTTATATTTTCCTCCTTGGAAGGATCTGGAAGCATCTCCAAGATGCCCACCTCCTTCTTTGTGGTTGGTCAGTTCTCACCTTGTGACCTGTGATGCTGACCCTTTCCTTTTGGTTGGTCAACTCTCACCCTGTGACCCTTGATGTAATCCCAACACCTCATTAACCCTTGGTTTATCCGAGGAGGGAAGTATCTCCCTTTGCTAAGCCTAGATAATAGGAAGTCCCATTATCACAGGCTGTCTAAGAACATTCTATGGAATCCTGAGGTTTGTAGTTCAGGGAGGGGCCTTTAGAATTCTCAGCCAGAGAGGTCTTGGGCCTCAGTCAACTGTGTCTGTCTTGAATAGGCCAGTTGCTACTAGCAGCAAGAAGGAGGGCAGTGCATTCCCTCAGGACCCAACCTCTGTATGTTAATGTCTGAATACAGATTGGATCGGGAAATATGAGGAAAAGTTACAGGCACTGGACAGGACAGTTTGGGGAATTAGAGACGCAGGATCTCAAATCTTTCTAACAAATATTACCTATGAGAAAATAAACACTAGTATGTTTTAAAATGAACCGACAGTCCCTCACACGAGCTGTTACCCATACATGTGAGGCTTTGGAGAAAGGTGTCTTTAAAAAGATACTATAAGCCCAAAGTGTAAAGAAGTACTACATTAAATAAATCTTACATACATAAATAAATCTTACATTATTCATTTCTCACTGAAACAAATCAGCAAGTTAGTTGATTCTTTCTTCTGCTCATACATTCTATTAAAAGTATATGAAAAGTCCCGACATCACGGTCATTATTTCATTACACCAGCATGGTGTAGCGGTTTGAGCATTGGACTGCGACACTGGAGACAAGGGTTTGATTCCCCATTTGGCATGGAAACTCGCTAGGTGACCTGCGGTGCATCAGATACTCTCAGCCCACAGGCACACAAAATCAACATTTCTTTCTCTTTTTCCTCCCCATTCCTTCCTCCTTTTTCCTCCCTACTACCAAGCAGGAGGTTGTGCAAGATGATCCAGAACGTCTAGGCGGCCGTGGAAGAATCTGCTCATCGAGTAACCCCAGACAAGCCTCAGAGAAGACAAATTCTGGTGGTTGGGGACCCCTTGCTGAGAGGAACAGAACCAACAATTTGCAACCCAGACAGGGTCAATCGCGAGTGTGCTGTCTCCCTGGAGCCAAAATCAATGACATAACGGAGAGGCTAACGAGACTGGTCAAGCCCACTGACCATAACTCCCTCCTTACAGTTCACATGGGAACCAACGACACTGTGGAGCGCAGCTTTCAGTACATCACAAAGGATTACAAGGTTATGGGTAGGAAGCTGAAGGACCTTTGTGCGCAGATTGTCATTACATCTCTTCTCCCTGTGGAAGGACATGGCCCACGAAGAGAGGAGAGATGAGGTGAACAACTGGCTCCGCAGATGGTGCTGCTGGGAGCGATTTGGGTTTTTGGATCACAGTCTGCATGTTCATGAAGATGGTCTTCTGGCAATGGATGGGCTGCACCTCACAACCATTGGCAGAAACCTCTATGCGAATAGAGGATCAAGAGGTCTTTAAACTGAGTTTGGCTGGGGAGGGAGACTGTATTATTCAGGGCAAGGATTCAGTGAGTGCTGGGAAAAATAGCCTGAATGATATCGATAGAGCAGGCCAAGTAGTACTAGAGATGAACAGTGGGAGGAAAACCAACTTTAGCACAGGACTTGTGAGAAGGGCACATGGTCTTAAGTGTCTCTACACTAACGCACAGAGCATGAGAAATAAGCAAGATGAACTCGAACTCTTAATACAACAAAATAAATATGACTGAATAGGCATCACTGAAACCAGATGGGATGAGTCTTCTAATTGGAACGTAGTAATAGGAGGGTACAACCTATTTTGCAGAAACAGAACAAACAAGAAAGGAGGAGGAGGAGCCTTATATGTCAAGGATGTTTTCACCTGTGAAGAGATCCATAACTTAAATCCAGGAAGCTAGGTCGAGAGCATCTGGGTAAGAATTAAGGGAGGAAGAAACAATAGGGATGTGATTGTGGGGGTTTGCTATGGGCCTACAGGCCAGCCAGAGGACTTGAATGATACCTTACTGGAGTAGATGACCACACATTGGAGAGATGTAGTAGTAATGGGAGATTTCAACTATCCTGAAATATGTTGGCAGTCAAACTCTGCCAAGACAACAAGATCCTCACTTGCCTTGCAGACAATTTCATGGTCCAGAAGGTAGAAGAGGCGACAAGGGGATCAACTATTTTAGATCTGATCCTAACCAACAGGGATGACCTTGTTGATGAGGAGGAGGTGGTGGGATCCTTAAGGGGGAGTGACCATGCGCTATTGGAATTTGTTGTTCAGAGGGAAAGAAAAGCCAAGAGTAGCCAGACATGCATTCTAGACTTTAAAAAAGCTGATTTCTGTAAACTTAGGGAGTTACTTGCTGAAATTCCATGGTCAAAACTACTGAAAGAGAAAGGAGTTCATGACGGATGGGAGTTTATTAAAAGTGAGATACTGAGAGCACAATTGAAAACTGTGCCAATAAGGAGAAAAAATGACAGGTGTCTAAAGAAACCAGAATGGTTGACTAAAGAACTTTCAGCTGTACAAGAAATGAAAGAATGTTGAAACCACCAAAGACAAATTCAAGCAAATAGCCAGGATATGCAGGAGAATGACGGAAAAACTAAAGCACAGAATGAACTCAAGATCACCAGAGACATTAAAAACAATTAAAAGGGCTTTTTTAGACATGTCCACTTTCCACGCCTGGTCTGGGCTGGCACCCAGGAGAAGCTGGTAATACAGGTCAAGAAATTCAGGTAGTTAAGCAATTAGTCAATTTACTTTAGGAAGAAAACAACCTTACAAATGAGAAGCAATTGACTATCCAGCAATGTCCATAAATCAATGGCAGGCAATATAAACACAGGTCAAACAGAAAATAACAGGCAAGAGAAGCAAATAGAAGTATGCACGGGAGCCTTGGTCAGTTGACTGCAGACAAAGACTAGGGGGGAAAGGCTCCAAGATCAGCACAGCTGCTGCCTGATTAACTGGTGCTTGGCATAAATTCGCTGGAAGCGATGCAGGAAACCCTTTTGGTGTCTATGCTGGGTGAAGGTAGATATGAATATATCATTCTCTGTGTCAAAATGAGCAGGGCTCCCTGTTGGAGCTAACACTTCTATCCATGGGGAGGGGTGGTACTGTCTGCTCTGCAGGTTCTGCTGAGCAGTCTCTGTGCCAGGGCTCAGAGCAGGTTCTGCTGCCTCAGACTCTGAGTCTGAGTCTAGGTCCAGGAAGCCCATGACATCCACAGCAAAAGGAAAAAGAAGGAAATGATAGGGTCACTGCATGGAGAAGACGGTCAATTACTAACGGGAGAAGAGAAAAGGCAGAACTACTCAACATCCTCTTTGCCTCAGTTTTCTCCCAAAAGGATAGACGTACTCAACCGGCAGGGGGTGGTGAGCAGGTAGGGAAGCAGGGAAAATGCAGCACAGAATAGGTAGAGAAGTAGTACAGGAATACCTGGCTAAACTAGATGAATTCAAATCTCCAGGGCCAGATGAATTACATCCAAGGATATGAAAAGAACTCACAGAAGTCAGTTCAGAACCACTTGCAATAATCTTTGAGAACTCTTAAAGAACAGAAGAAGTCCCAAAAGACTGGAGGAGGGTGAATGTTGTCCCCATCATCAAGAAAGGAAAAAAGAGGACCCAAAGAATTATCACCCGGTCAGCCTGACATCAATACCAGGAAAGATCCTAGAGCAGATCATTAAACAGTCAATTTGTAATTACTTAGAAACCAATGCCATTGGAGAAAACTGGTTGAATTATAATAAAATATTGTTAATATTTAACAATGATATTAAACAAAAGGGGTATTGAGGGAAAAACAGATATTCCAAATGCTCTTGATATAAAATACCTACAAAATAAAGATCATATGATAACAAGAATTTATGAGATTTTAAATCAATTAGAATTAGAAGAGGAAGTCATTAAAGAATATATGTTGAAATGGGCAAAAAAATTTGGAAAAAATATAGGAATCCAAACTTGGACCAATATCTGGGTAAAAGCCCCTAAATTTACAGTATGCTCCACTCTTAAAGAAAATTTTTACAAAATGCTTTTTCGTTGGTATTTAACCCCTCTACTATTATCTAAGATGTATAAGAATTAAGATAATAACTGTTGGAAATGTAAAAAAGAAGTAGGAACTTTTTTTCACTTATGGTGGTCTTGTAGTAGAGCTAGAAAATTTTGGACCCAAATTCATAAAAAGATTATTCAAATATTTAATATTAAGACAGATTTTCTCCCAGAAATTTTCTTATTAAATATTTTAGATACTTTAGAGACTAAGCACCGTAAAAAATATGGCCGGATAATCCTCTATATAATTACAGCTGCCAGAATATTATACGTGACATATTGGAAGACAGATAAAATCCCAGACGAGACAGAATGGATAGAAAAAATCTTGGAATATTATCAATTGGATTTACTTACTTGGAGAATCAGTCAGAACTATCGGAGGACTTATTCAGATGCGCTAAAGGAATGGGAATTAATCAAGAAATTGTGGAAAAAGGAGTGGAGGGAATCATTTAGAGAAAGTCAGGGAAATTATTAATACTAATAACAAACAAATAGGTAGGTAGTAAGCAATAAAGTAAGCAATAGGTAGGTAGTAAGCAATAATAAATATTAATAAATATCAAACCGGGAATGGAATGTTATATGTGTATATATATATGTGTGTGTGTGTGTGTGTATGTGTGTATATATATATGTCTGCTTCTATTCTTGGTTTTTGTTTTTGTTTTGTTTTTTCCCTGTCCCTTCTGCTTTTCTTTTCTCCCTTTTCTTTTTTCCTATTGACTTTTCAAGGAGGGATTAAATAATAAGTGGATAGTAGGAGAGAAAATAAGGGTGAAAAATTTATTAACTGTTAAGATGAGTCGGGCAGAGGGGGAGAAGAAAGGGGGGGGGAAATGGATATATTTAGAAAGGAGCAAATGGAATTAAGGAAAGAGTTTAAATTTAGTGATAGAAATGGGAGATAAGAGTGCAAATAGTAGGTGAAGAAGGTTGGTGAAAGTGTAAGAAGGTAAGATAGGATATAGAATAAGGAAGGAATATTGGGAGAGTAGTATTGGGGGGAGAGGAGATAAGAGAAGAAGGAAAGAGAGAAGGTTAAAGCAAAAAGGAAAGAGTTTGGGATGAAGAAGATGATAATGAGGGTTAAGGAGGGGTTATAGAGGATGGACGGAAAAGAAGGGTAGGATAAAGGTTAAGAAATATAAGATTAGGGATAAAATTGGGAATTAGATAAAAGGAGTTTGTGAAATAGATAATAAACTATAGAGAAGGTAATCTTTTAGTAGATGTAGCACTTGCTTTAATAAAGAATTGTAATGATGACATAAAGCAGCTGATTGTATACGGAAGTATTGGTAAGATTCTGGTATTTTAGATTTAAAGATTTATTGTTGCAGAACAATCCAAGTATAGACAAGACTAATGAGGAATGGGAACTAATTGGAAATACTGGGAAAGAAAAAGGGAAGTAACTTTTTATATTGATCATTTAGGTTTAGATAAGTACATAGCCAAATGTATAAAATAACATAAAATATTAAGCAAAATATTCTTGTAGATTTAACTTGTGATAAGGGAATTGTTAGGGGTAGGAGGATATCTCAATTATTATTTTAGTTAAATATAGAGTATAGTGATATAGTAATATAGTAATACAGCAATATTGCTAGTTACAATTATTGTATTATTATCATTATTACTGTTGGATGCTATCTTATAATTATATTCTTGTCGAAAACTGGAAGATAGCTAGATGATGGTTAGTTTGATAAGGAAAGAATGAATGAAGAGGAGAAAGAAGAATGAAGAAAGAAGAAAGAAGAGGATTATATGATTATATGGACTATATGGATTTTATAAATGTTTTGTAATTATTGGTGATTTAAACTTTGATATATTGATGTAATATTTATTTTTATGTATATTTGGAGTATTCATGGGAAACAGTTTACATTTGATATATGGAATAAAATGTATAAAAAAAAAAGAAAGAAACCAATGCCATAATCACTAAAAGTCAACATGGATTTCTCAAAAATAAGTCATGCCAGACTAATCTTATCTTTTTTTACGATAGAGTTAAAAGCTTGATAGATGAATGGAATACTGTGGACATAACATATCTTGATTTCATTAAGGCTTTTGACAAAGTTTCCCATGACATTCTTGCAAAGAAGCTAATAAAATGTTGGCTGGACAGGGCTACTGTTAGGTGGATTTGTAATTGGTTGACTGACCAAACCCAAAGGGGGCCACAGGGTTCTGTCCTGGGCCCAGTGCTATTCAACATCTTCATCAATGACTTGGATGAAAGAATAGAGGGCATGCTGATCAAATCTGCAGATAACACCAAATTGGGAGGGGTTTCTAATATGCCAGAGACAAGATCAAAATTCAAAATGACCTTAACAAACTGCAGAGCTGGGCCAAAGCTAACAAAATTAATTTCAACAGAGAGAAATGTAAGGTTCTGCACTTAGGCAGAAAAAATGGAATGTACAAATATAGGATTGGGGACACATGGCTGGATAACAGTACGCGTGAAAGGGATATAGGAGTCTTGGTAGATCACAAGCTGAACATGAGTCAGCAGTGTGATGAGGCAGCCAAGAAAGCCAACACAATTCTTGACTGCGTCAATAGGAGTATGGTGTCTAAATCAAGGGAGGTAATGGTACCACTCTATTCTGCTTTGGTTAGACCTCATTTGGAATACTATGTCCACTTCTGGGCACCTCAATTCAAGAACCATATTGACAAGCTGGAGCGTGTCCAGAGGAGAGCGACCAAAATTGTGAAGGATCTGCAAGCCATGCCTTACGACAAGAGGCTTAGGGAGCTGGGTATGTTTAGTCCACAGAAGAGAAGGTTAAGAGGGGACATGATAGCCATGTTTATATATTTGAAGGGATGTCATGTCAAGGAGGGAGTGGGCTTGTTTTCCGTTGCTCCAGAAACTAGCGCAATGGATTCAAGCTGTAGGAAAGGAGATTTCACCTGAACCTCAGGAAGAACTTCCTGATGATCAGAGCTGTCCAGCAGTGGAATATGCTGCCTGGGAGTGTAGTGGAGTCTCCTCCTTTGGAGGTTTTTAAGCAGAGGTTGGATGGTCATTTGTTGGGAATGCTGTTACCTTGTTTACTGGGTGTCCTGCGAGGGACTCCAAACATGCTCAATTATAGGTGGGGAAAATTAGCTCTGAGCACTGCTTTAGCATTATGATAGCCAGGGTAACTTAGCAGGATCTTGTAACCCAGTGTCTACAGGGTCAGGCCAACTCAGGAAGCAGACTGATTTGAAAGTAATGAATGATCTTTATTAAATACAGACACACAATGTAAGCACGCACACAGATAACTAAGGAAAATAAAGGTGTGAGTAAGATAGCAAGATTTTCAGAGGGATAGTTGATTCGGGTGATATGAAACCTGTTCCTGAAGCCCGGAAGAAGATAGAGAGCAATGCTGGGGTTCGATGTATCTCAGCACATGGAGCTGAGGGGAACCTCGCCAAGCAACGCGGCAGCAAGGCAGCCTGGAACTCGGGAGTGATCTGAGGAAGGTCTCAGAATCAGGGGTTTTTGTAGGGAGAGGTGTGACTGCAGGCTATGCCTTACTCGGGGACAACAATGAGTTTTGGTGCGAGACAATGTCTCTGAAAGGTCACAATTTAGCATGATGGAATCAGAGCCAAATTAACAATGATGTAGCCAGTATGTAAATGCGCAACGCTTGACAGTGGATAGTTCAGCCTTTGTCAAGTTGCCTGCTTGGGGCAGGGAGCCTTTTGTAGGTTGCGTGCATACATAATATGGTGTTTGCCGGGGAGGTCCCTGAAGCTGCGATCTGGTTATTTCTGGCTTGCCTGTATTGTTTGAGAATATTTCAGCAGTTAAGTGCCGAGCCTAGTTTCGCGCTAGTCCGCGGGCCTCACACACACATGGAGAGGGGTGGTATGGTAAGGCCGAATTATGATATCAAAATGATATCGGGTGCTATCGCCAGGTAGGCCTGGCAGTAAAAATGCTTTGATGTTTGATGCTGCATGGCAGGGGACTGGACTGGATGGCCCCTGTGGTCTCTTCCAACTCTATGATTCTATCTGCTAAGGTCCTTGCAACAATATGATGTGCAGCATCTCCTTCAGATGAGGGGCATTCCAAGCATTCTTTTTTGATGTAATGGCTTGAGCACTGGACTATGACTCTGGAGACCAGGGCTCAATTTGCCATAGAAACCCCATGACAAGTTCATGTTAGGGTTGCCGTAAGTTGGAAATGACTTGAAGGTGCACACAACAACAGCAGCAGCAACACAGTTGAAACTCTAATTATCTGAGCATAATATCTTCGTCTTCTAGCATTTCTGTGACATTAAAGTTCCCCACATGATATGCTCCCAAAGGCTGCAGTATGGTGAGCAACCTCTTCCCCCACCATCACAAAAAAAGACTGGGGCAGTTGCTTAGATAACCTGTACCTGAACTCTATAGACACTATAAGGCTGAAATAAGACACAGCTGTTCCTTTGCAGATGAATTCCAATTCCCATCAAACCTGGCCAGTCCAGCCAACAGTGAAGTAAAATGCCAGCAGCTTATCAGCATCTAGTAAATTGATGGCCACATGCACCTATCTCTACCAGCCATAGGTTGTCCAGCTGAAAAGCCAGAAGAACTATTGACTTTTTGCTGAAAGTCAACTGAGGTTTCCTTTCTATCTCCCCTCCCTCCACTCAAGCCCATTTTTTTTTCTGTGTCAGTGTAGGATGAAATGTTTAAAGCTAGATTAAAAATCTAAAGTCCACTTTGCAAGAGGAATACATTTAAAAGAATCCTGTGACTGAAAAAGACCCCTAAATTACTGTTAATCCATACTGCAAACATATGCCAAGATGGAATGATATGGATGCACAAACAGGCTGAACTGAAAGGACAGTGTGATAATGGGGCTTTCCATTATCTAGGCTTATCAAAGGGAGATACTTCCCTCTTCAGGTAAACCAAGGGTTAATGAGATGTTGAGATTACATCAAGGGTCACAGGGTGAGAGTTGACAAACCAAAAGGAAAGGGTCAGCATCACAGGTCACAAGGTGAGAATTGACCAACCAAAAGGAAAAGAGGCGGGCATCTTGGAGAGGCTTCCAGATCCTTCCAAGGGGGGGGAAGTTCTGAGAGGCCATGTGGCCAGAGAGAGAGAGAGAGAGAGAGAGAGAGGAGAGCTGGGCCAGTGGAGCTGGCAGCATGCCCTGTCTCCTGGACCCCCCCCCCTTCTCCTTTAGACCATCTACGCCTATAACCTAATTGTGAGTAACTAGAAATAAGTAGTTAGTCGCGTTAGGGATGTTGTTATTTTGGGAATTGGCTGATCTTAAGAATGTATCTGTGCTGTTATATCTGTTTTGTAAATTCTTGTAACTAAGTGTACCTGGGAGAGGGGGTCTCCCAAGTGTGATATTGTTTATTTGCATGCCTTGATTAAAACACTTTTATAAACCTCCGTTTCTCTCCATTTCCACGCCAGGGTTGGCACACGCTACATAGGACCTCTCACTCAGGGGAGGGGGGAGGTGGAAGCTCCTTACGCTTAGAGATTGGGCAGGGTCCCTCCTGTCTTGTCCAAATGATTCTTAATTCGGGGGGGGGGTGGCAGCATACCTGATAGAGCTGGAGATTGCCAGTCGTTCCATGCGTGGAAGTCAGCTTTGGAAGGCTGGCAAGAACCCTAGAAAACACTGGTAGGAAATTTCCAGTCTTGCAAGGCTGGAGGTCAAGTTAAGAGACTGGAAATAAACCTACAGTGTCACAGACAGCTTGCTTTTTTTTTTTTTTAACATTCTCTGGATAATTCTGACACTAACTTTGTCCATTGTTTTTGCCATCAAACCTTAGTGATGATACAACAACCTTCTACCTCTCACATTTGTTGTTGTTGTCGTTGTTGTGTCAAGTCATTTCCAACTTATGGTGACCCTAAGGCAAATCTATCATGAGGTTTTTTGGGGGCTGAGAGTGTGTGAGTGCCCAAGGTCACCTCCATGGGTTTCCATGGCCAAGTGGGGGACTGAACTCTAGCCTCCAGGATCATAGGAATCACAGACTCTAACTTTAATGACCATGCTACCCACACAATTTGACACAGCTATGACCTGAAGGAGGAAGCACAACCTCAATTGCCCACTGCAAACAAGAAATAAGATTACATAAATCACCAAGGAATATTTTGTCAGGCTCACGACTGATGTTCAGCCCCTTCCCGAACCACTGTGCATCCTTTAAGCTCTGCTGATCACCTGTCCACATCAGTTCAGCAAAAGAATTAAAATATATTACAGAGAAAAGAAAGACCAGACAACTAAAAACAAAATCTGCTTCAGATTTCAGTAGCATACATTGGTTCTCCACTTTTGCTAGAGTTAGGGGTGTAGGTCCCTAGCAAAATAGAAAAATCTCAGGTATCGAAATGTGTGTGTGCATTTGTGGGAAGGTAGCCGAGGCATGGTGGGGAGAACAGGAACTCAGGATCCAAAACAAGCCAGGCAAAGGAGAGGGGAAGTGGATAGGTCAGCACGGGGGGCCCCATACTTCCTCTCTATCACTCATCTCCTTCCTTGGGTACGGTGGGTGGCATCAGGAGAAATTTTATAGTGCTGAGAAAGTGAAATGCAACCTGTCCTTAGCTGGCTAGGCAGCAGCTGGTGGAGAAAGAGGAAGGCCAGAGGCGGGTTTTTAAAGGGTTTTCCTGCTTGATCAGACCTACCGAGAAGGAACTTTG
>CAOKZL010004351.1:0-61124 GCA_948472985.1 Iguana delicatissima
TCCCTTGAATTTGAATACAATGGACAGCTCAATGTAATACGAGAGAATCGTCGGGAGCTTGTGCACAATAGCACGTACACTTTAAGAAAGGGATCTGTAAATATCTGCCCTTGGTCACATTCGAAGGATGTACATTCAGCCTTGCAAATAGAAAGGCCTTTCTTGCGACCAGCAACGTAAGAGTATGAAAATAATCTGGGATTCTACCTGGCTGGGGAGGCACACCAAGCATCAACGGGGAACAGACCCTAGGAGGTGATGGATATGAAAGGTGGTATTCCCTCTCCATGAGACATACCCTAACAGTTTTAAAGCACTCCGTTTCAGTTAGTAAAAGGAGGGAATGTAATCTTAAGCCCAAGGACATTTGTTTGTTTCCATGCCAGTGGTTCAGAAATGACTTCTGCCAGTTCTTTTAATATCCTTGGATGTAATTCATCTGGCCCTGGAGACTTGAATTCATCTAGTTTAGCCAGATATTCCTGTACTACTTCTCTACCTATTCTATGCTGCATTCCCCCCCCACCTGCTCCCCACCCCTCAGGTTGAGTACTTTTGGGAGAAAACTGAGGCAAAGAAGGTTTTCTGCCTTCTCTCTTCCCCCTGTTAGTTATTGGCCATCTTCTCCACACAGCAACTCTATCATTTCCTTGTTTTTCCTTTTGCTGCAAACATATCTTTAAAAAGCCCTTTATATTGTTTTCAATGTCTCTGGCCTGAGTTCATTCTGCGCTTTAGCTTTTCTGACCTTCTCCCTATATATCCTGGCTATTTGCTTGAATTCCTCTTTGGTGGTTTCACCATTCTTCCATTTCCTGTACATGTTTCTTTTAACACTTAGCTCAGCTGAGAGTTCTTTCATCAACCCTTCCGATTTCCCTTCCCTTCAAATATTTAAGCATAGCTATCATATTTCCTCTTAACTTTCTCTTCTCCAGGCTATATATGTCATTTTCAAGAAAGCATTTCACCACGAGCTTCTATGTGCCTTGGCATTAATGCAAACACAAATTGAAATATGTTCTTTTGGGAGAACAGTGAAACAAGTCAGGAACCACAACTGATTATGGCTTTCCATTATATCCCAATTGGGAAACTATGGTTAATGGCTTCCAAATAGGCAAGAATATGAACCTATAATGTTCAGCTGTTTTTTACAACCTGGCTTATTTCTTTTCTTTTTTTAAAATAATTTTATTGAAATTCCATCATATAAAACACACATATATATATACTTGTACAATTCATTGAAATATTTCTGATAGTCTTCCTCTCCTCCCTAGATTTCATGTTCTTCAATTTAATCAACATGTTAAAATTAAAATTAAATGAACCACACTAATATATGCTTATATTTCATGATAGCTCCTACAGTAAATCTGTACTAAATTGTATGTCATATTATTCATCTGATCACATCCTCTTGATAAAAGTTATACATTTATATCAAGCATTGCTATCTGAAAGTACCCAGCGATTATTTGACACTATTCTCTATTCTTTTTTTTTATCTCTTCATCAGATTTGCCCTTTAATCTCTGAGATATTATATCTGCATTCCTGTTTTCAATAAAAGTTACCCACCATTGGTCCGCTGTAGGTATTTGCTGGTTTTTCCATAATCTTGCAAATTCTATATGAGCTGTCGTGACCATATACAATATTATCTGCCAATATTTCTTTAACATAGTACCATCCAACATAGGTGTCATATTTAACAAATACACTTCAGGTGTCTTATCAAATTGCATCTTCAATATTGTACAGATCTTATTATGCATTTCCCCCAATATTTCTTTACTCTATTACATAACCACTACATATGAAACATCGTACTGACCTCCTTTTGACATTTCCAACATTCCCCTGTTCCTGTTTTATAAATTTTCATCAATTTTTCAGGTATCATGTACCATCTATGAAACATTTTATAATAGTTTTCTTTTAAATTCTGGGCCACTGTAAATTTCTGTTTTCTTTTCCAACTGTGTTCCCAAAATTGAATTGAATGTCTTATATTTTGAGCCCATAAAATCACAGTATTCTTTATTGTTTCCTCTTCTCTCTCTTGTTGTAATATTTCCTGATATATATGAGATAGTAAATGTGGGAGATTTTCAAATAACCATTTAATCACTCCTTCTCTCTCCTTTTATTCAATTCCGTAGGTTTTTAAATCCATCTGAAATCTTTCAGTTAGTTGTCTAAAAGGGAACTAGTTCAATATTATCCCCTCTTCTTCCAATTTCTCTTGTCTTGATCTTTATTAAATTTGGAGCTGTTTTTTCTATTATATCCTTGTATCCTAGCCATTTTTCTGTTTCGATCCATCTTCTGTTCGTCAAGGAGTCCAGGACAAGCCTCAGAGGAGGTGAGTTCTGGTTGTTGGGGACTCTTTGCTCAGAGGGACCAAAATGGTGATTTGCAAACTGGACAAGCTCAATCGAGAGGTCTGCTGTCTTCCTGCAGCCAGGATCAACCACGTAGCGGAGAGGCTAACCAGGCTGGTCAAACCCACTGACCATAAGCCCCTCATTTTGGTTCATGTTGGAACCAATGACACTGCGAGGAGCAGCTTTTACCACATCGCAAAGGACTACGAGTTTATGGAGACGAAGCTTAAGGACCTTGGTGCGCAGGTGGTCATTTCGTCTCTCCTCCCTGTTCGAGGATATGGTGCACGTAGGGAAAGGACAATAGCAGAGTCAACAACTGGCTCCGCACATGGTGCCGCTGGCAATGGTTTGGGTTTTTGGAACATGGCCTGAATTTTCATGAATGTGGGCATCCGGCAAGGGATGGGCTGCACCTCACGAAACTTGGGAGGAATGTTTTTGCAGTCTCGCAAGAAGGATTAAGAGGTCTTTAAACTAAGTTCCTCTGGGGAGGGAGACAATATTATTCAGGGCAAGGACTCAGCGAGCACAGGGGTAAAAGGCCCAAATGATACTGGACAAGTAGTACAAGCGGCCAATGGCGGGAGGAGTAGAAACAATAGTACAGGACTTGCAAGAAGGGCCCGGGGACTTAAGTGTCTCTACACTAATGCACGGAGTATGGGAAACAAGCAGGATGAACTTGAACTCCTAGTACAACAAAATAAATACGATTTGATAGGCATCACTGAGATCTGGTGGGATGAATCTCATGATTGGAATATAGGAATAGAGGGGTATAGCCTATTTTGTAAAAACAGACCAAACAAGAAAGGAGGAGGAGTAGCCTTGTATGTCAACGATGGTTTCACCTGTGAAGAGATCTGTGACTCAAATCCAGAAAACCAGGTCGAGAGCATTTGGGTAAGAATTAAGGCAGAAGAAACAATAGGGCTATTTTGGTGGGGGTTTACTACAGACCTCCAACCCAGGCTGAGGACTTTGATGATGCCTTCCTCAACCAAATGACTGCACATTCAAGGAGCAGAGATACAGTAATAATAGGAGATTTCAATTACCCAGATATATGCTGGCAGTCAAACTCTGCCAAGACAGCAAAGTCCAGCAAGTTTCTTGCTTTTCTTGCAGACAACTTCATGGTCCAGAAGGTGGAAGAGACCAAAAGGGGATCAAATATTCTAGATCTGATCCTGACCAACAGGGATGACCTTGTTAATGAGGTAGAAGTGGTTGGATCTTTAGGGGGGTGTCACCATGCCCTATTGGAATTTGGCATTCAGTGGGAAGGAGAAGATAAGTGTAGCCAGACACTCATCTGAGATTTTAAAAAAGCAGACTTCTGTAAACTCAGGGAGCTGCTGGCTGGAATTCCGTGGTCAAGAATAGTGAAAGGGAAAGGAGTTCAGGGGGCATGGGAGTTCCTTAAAAAGGAGATACTGAAGGCACAGTCTAAAACTGTGCCAATAAAGAGGAAAAATGGAAGGCATCTTAAGAAACCAGAATGGTTGACTAAAGGACTCTCAGCTGTGCTAAGTGTTAAGAGAAACATATATAAGAAATGGAAGAAGGGGGAAAGCACCAAAGAAGAATTTAAGCAAGTAGCCAGGAGATGTAGGGAGGAGGTCAGAAAGGCTAAAGCACAGAATGAACTTAGGCTGGCCAGAGACATTAAAAGCAATAAAAAGGGCTTTTTTAAATATGTCCATAGCAAAAGGAAAAAGAAGGAGACGATAGGGTTGCTGTGCAGACAAGATGGTGAATTACTCACAGGGGGAAGAGAAAAGGGAGAACTACTTAACACCTTCTTTACCTCAGTTTTTTCCCAGAAGGATACAAGCACTCAACCTGGCGGTTGGGGAGCAGGTGAGGAAGCAGGGGAAATGAGACACGTAATAGGTAGAGAGGTGGTACAGGAATACCTGGCCACACTGGATGAATTCAAGTCTCCAGGGCCAGATGAATTGCATCGTAGGATATTAAAAGAGCTGGCAGAGGTTGTTTCGGAACCGCTTGCTATAATCTTTGTGAAATCTTGGGGGACAGGAAAAGTTCCAGCAGACTAGAAGAAAGCAAATGTTGCCCCCATCTTCAAGAAGGGGAAAAAGAGGACCCAAATAATTATCGCCCAGTCAGCCTGACATCAGTACTTGGAAAGATCCTGGAGCAGATCATTAAAGCAGTAAGTTTCTAATCACCTGGAAAGCAACACGGTAATCACGCAAAGTCAACATGGATTTCTCAAAAATAAGTCATGCCAGACTAATCTTATCTCTTTTTATGATAGAGTTACTAGCTTGATAGATGAAGGGAATGCTGTGGATGTAGCATATCTTGATTTCAGTAAGGCCTTTGACAGAATTCCCCATGACATCCTTGCAATGAAGCTGGTAAAATGTGGGCTGGACAGGGCTACTGTTAGTTGGATTTGTAATTGGTTGACTGACCGAACCCAAAGGGTGATCATAGAATCATAGAATCATAGAATCATAGAAATGTAGAGTTGGAAGAGACCACAAGGGCCATCCAGTCCAACCCCCTGCCATGCAGGAAAACCCTCAAAGCACTCCCGACAAGTGGCCATCCAGCCTCCGCTTAAAAACCTCCAAAGAAGGAGACTCCACCACACTCTGTGGCAGCACATTCCACTGCCGGACAGCCCTGACTGTCAGGAAATTCCTCCTGAGGTTCAGGCGGAATCTCCCCTCCTGCAGCTTGCATCCATTGCTCCTTGTCCTGGTCTCAAGAGCAGGAGAAAACAAGCCCACTCCCTCCTCAACATGACATACCCAGCTCTCTAAGTCTGTCCTCATAGGGCATGGCTTCCAGGCCCCTCACCATTTTGGTTGCCCTCCTCTGGACCTGCTCCAGCTTATCCATATCCTTCTTGAATTGGGGTGCCCAGAACTGGACACAGTATTCAAGATGAGGCCTAACCAATGCAGAATAGAGTGGTACCAATACCTCCCTCGATCTAGACACCATACTCCTATTGATGCAACCAAGAATTGCGTTGGCCTTCTTGGCTGCCGCATCACACTGCTGACTCATGTTCAGCTTGTGGTCTATGAAGACTCCTAGATCCCTTTCACACGTACTGTTAGCCAGCCACGTGTCCCCCATCCTATATTTCTGCATACAATTTTTTCTGCCTAAGTGTAGGACCTTACATTTCTCTCTGTTGAAATTCATTTTGTTAGTCTTGGCCCAGCTCTCCAATCTGTCCAGGTCCTTTTGAATTTTGATCCTGTCATCAGGCGTATTAGCAACCCCTCCCAATTTGATGTCATCTGCAAATTTGATCAGCGTGCTCTCTATTCCTTCATCCAAGTCATTAATGAAGATATTGAACAGCACCGGGCCCAGGATGGAACCCTGTGGCACCCCACTAGTCACTTCTCTCCAGGATGAAAAAATGGAATACAGAAATTTAGGATGGGGGACATGCGGCTGGAAAGCAGTACATGTGAAAGGGATCTAGGAGTCTTCATAGTCCACAAGCTGAGCATGAGTCAGCAGTGTGATGCGGCAGCCAAGAAAGCCAATGCAATTCTCGGCTGCATCAATAGAAGTATGGTGTCTAGATCGAGGGAGGTACCGGTACCACTCTACTCTGCTTTGGTTAGACCTCATCTTGAATACTGTCTCCAGTTCTGGGCACCCCAACTCAAGAAGGACATGGTCAAGCTGGAGCAAGTCCAGAGGAGGGCAACCAAAATGGTGAGGGACCTGGAAGCCAGGCCCTATGAGGATAGACTTAGAGAGCTGGGTATGTTTAGTCTGCAGAAGAGAAGGTTAAGAGGGGACATGACAGCCATGTTTAAATATTTGAAGGGATATCATGTAGAGGAAGGAGAGGGCTTGTTTTCTGCTGCTCCAGAGACCAGGACAAGGAGCAATGGATGCAAGCTGCAGGAAAGGAGATTCCATCTGAACCTCAGGAAGAACTTCCTGACGGTCAGGGCTGTGCAGCAGTGGAATATGCTGCCTTGGAGTGTAGTGGAGTCTTCTTCCTTGGAGGTTTTTAAGCAGAGGCTAGATGGCCATCTGTCGGGAGTGCTTTGAGGGTGTTTCTGCAGAGCAGGGGCTTGGACTGGATGGCCCATGTGGTCTCTTCCAACTCTACATTTCTATGATTCTATGATTCCAAGAAAGGCCTCTTGAGGGGACATTCATGAGGGGAGCTGCCTAATATTTTTAGTCTTGTATTCATTCCATATCTTCAGTAATGATTTTCTTAAAAAATGATGCGAAAAATCTTTGTCGATCACTGCTTTATCATAGAACATATAGGCATGCCACCCCATTCTTAAGTCTGCTCCTTCAAGTGCCAGCATTCTCATGTCTTGTAAATTAATCCATTCTTTTATCCAGGTCATTGCCTCTGCCTTGTAATATATCTGTAAGTCCGGTAGTCCCAATCCTCCTCTTAATATAGGATCAGTTGTAACTTTCCATTTTATCCTGAGTTTATTTCCTTGCCATATAAATTTAGATATCTCTCTTTTTCATTGTATAAATGGTTTTTTATTTGTAATAATTGGGAGATTTTGAAAAAGAAAATACAATTTCAGGAGTACATTCATTTTTATAGCAGCTATTCTCCCCATAAAGGATAACCTCATATGTGTCCAGTTTTCCAAATCCTTAGTTATTTCTTTTGATTTTTTTTCATAATTATTTTGAAATAGTTCATTATTTCTTCTTGCAATCCAGATACCGAGATACTTTGCCTTCTGTCCTTTGTTAAATCCTGTTATATTTATTAATTCCTTTTCTTCTTTGTCACTCATATTCTTTGTTAACAAGACTGTTTTTTCATTGTTAATCTTAAAACCGGAGAATTCGCCATATCTGTGTATTATATCAGTCAGGTATTTTATACCATTTAATGGGTTATCCAAAAACAAAACCAGCTCATCAGCGAAAGCTTTAAGTTTGTATTGATATTTTTTAATCTGGATTCCTCTGATAGCCTTGTCTTCTCTTATTGTATTATTAAGAATTTCCATCGTCATAATAAATAGTAAAGGAGACAAAAGACATCCCTGTCTTGTCCCTCTATGTAACTCAATGCATTTTGTTTTTTCTCCATTGATCAACAGTCTAGCTTGTTGTTGATTATAAATCACTTCAATCCATGAAGTAAATTTATTTCCAGCTTTTGTTTGTTTTACTACCTTCTTCAAAAAGGTCCAATTGATCATATCAAAAGCTTTCTCCGCATCAACAAATATCGTTGCTAGTTTACGTTCATTGTGTTTTTCATAGTATTCAATTATATTAAGTACTGTCCGTATATTATCTTTCAAAGACCTCTTAGGGAGAAAGCCATTCTGATCTTCATGTACAGTGTCCTGAAGGGCCCTTTTAAGTCTGACAGCTAGAATTGTAGCAAAAATTTTATAATCTGTATTTAAAAGTGAGATTGGTCTGTAATTCTTAACATCTGTTAAGTTTCTGCCTTCTTTTGGAATCAGCACTACATTTGCTTCTTTCCAGATATCTGGAATGCTAACATTTATTATCTGGTTCATTGTATTTTGTAAGGGTATAGATAATTCATGCTCAAATACTTTATAACATCTTGCCGTAAAGCCAGGAGCTTTATCATTCTTTAAATTCCTGATAGCTTCAGATATCTCCACCATTGAGATAGATTTGTTTAAAGTTGTTCTATGATCCTCAGAAAATCTGATCTTATTCATTTCTTCCAGATAATCCTTTAATTTATGTTCCTTTTTCAATGCAGAACTCTTACCCAGCAGTTGCGTGTAATATTTGTAGAAAGCTTGTTTTATCTCATCTTGTCTTGAGATTCCTTGTTCCCCAATCTTTAGCTCCGTTATGAGATTTCCTGCCCTAAACAGTTCATTTTAAAAGTCTTGGAAATGGTTCATTTTTACAGTTCGTCCATACACTACCAAAAAAAAAAAGAAAAGAATAATTCCCACATGACGATTCAATCCTCCATTAATTCCCAAATGTCTCTAATCTCTCAACTGTCCATTTAAACTTACAGTGTTAAGATAAAAAAAACTTAAAAATATAGAAATTAATCAAATATAAAAAAAGATGTAAAAAGTAAAATTATTGCAGTCCAAAGTCCTTGATACCTAGTCACAACAAACAACAGTCCAGTGAAAATAACGAAAGAAAATAACAGAAAAAAAGCTTACTATGACTCACTTTAAAAAGCTGCTTGCTACCTACACCGTTTAAAAATCTTAAAGCAAAAAACAAAAAACAAAAATAAAAATTGGCTCCAAATTAAATCCAATATTCCGAAAGAAGCTACAGTCTTGTAAGTTTAAAAAAGTAGAGTTAAACAGGTTTTTTTAAAAAAAGTTAATTCTCCCGTTCCTCCTTAAAAAGCTGGTCCTCCTTAAGAAACCCCCAGACAAAACAAGTTCCGTTGCCCTCCACAAAGCCTCAGTTCATTTCAGTTGTTTTGCAAATGTTAATTTCTTAGTCATTTTAAAAGTCAATATTTAAAGCTACAAAGCCAATAGTGAGTTGCTATAGTTGAAGACACAGTCTTATTATAGTCTCTTATCCACTGGTACTAGGACCATATAGTTTAAAAACAGTCAAAATCAAGATTATTATTCTTCCATATATTCCTTTACGTACTGCCCACCATCTGGATCTCTACATTCATGAAGCTTCTGTTAACTGCTGCAGGTCTTTAATTGCTGTGGTCTTAATTGACAGAAATTTAGTTTGGACATGCTTATTGTCAGCTTGCCGAATCTTCTTTTCTTAAAAGTTGACGGCAGCACTTGTGCCGCTTACGCAGCGACTATGATGGTCCCGTCGTGGTCCTACGATCCTCATGCTGCCGTCCACTCTTTCCTTCCAGAAAGAGCTCAGTGATGGATTTCGGATACCCTTCGGACCTCTTCCAAACCCCCTCTACGGGGGGGAGGTTCTAGCCACTTTTGGTGCTTAGAAAGTGGCTGGAAACCATCAAGTGGTAGCTCGGAGCACGGAGACTTACTCCGAGCGACCGCTCATGCACACCATGTGACAAGAAGTCCCCCGCAACCTGGCTTGTTCAAAGCTATAGTTCAGGTATAGACATAACAAGTAGCTATGTTTAACTCTAGTCTTTTGGGAAATCTCGGATTTTTTTTTTCCTAGGGAAAAGCTACGTTGACAATTTTTAGGCCCCAGGACACATTTTCCTTACTATCAGAAATCAAGTTCACAGTCCTGAACTTGTGCTCTGAAAAGCACTAAGTAGCTATCCTGTCTTTTTGTTGTTATCAGCCTGGTCAAAAGGGAGATGATAGGATAAGCAGAGCAAGCACACCTTCTTGAGGACAGAGGAGATTATGCAGGAAGTCTTTTGAACAGAGCTGCTCCCATCATTAGGCAGAGTGAGGAAGTTATGTCAGATAGCAGATTCTGGGAATGCACAATGGAAGAACATGTATATCTTTCAGTATTTCACAGATGCAGACCAGGAGATGTGTGGCCAAGCAACATCAGCATGTGATCAAGATGGCAAAAGTTATTAATGAATTATTAATGAGAGGTTGGACTTGATGGCCTTTATAGTCCTTTCCAACCTATGATTCTATGAACACATAAACTAGGAGAGGCTTTCCTCTTTCCCCTGCTGAATTAACAGAGTGCTAATTACTTTTGCAGTTTGAACTCAGTTTGCAGCAATTGCAGTATGCTGAGAATGAAAGGGGAAAGTGGGAGGAGGAAAGAGAAACTGGGATGTTTTAAAGTAGCTGAAAAAGTGGGATGACAGTGGATTAATAAGGACTGTCCCTGCCAAACTGGGACAGTAGAAGGTTGTTGGTGGACAGCGTTGTGTGAACTTTCAGGCCTGCTCTGCACTACCTAGACTGTGGCCTTCAGGTACAATGGAGAAGGATAGCTTCTCACAAGCCTCAAAGTAAAATTGAACTGCTTGCCTCGCAGACTTCTTTGTTTGGAACTGGAAGATTTCCTGTTTCTTTCCTCAAGCAGCTAGATGTCTTCTTCATGCAAAACAATCTGACCCAGCTATTACCTGATAAGGACTTGCATGGGTCTCATCTACTTCTGTCAATCTACTTGCACCCAACACCGTCTTCACTGCACCATGCAAGTGCCCTGCTTACTGTGACAGCTTTCTGTATAGTCGTCCCTCAAAACCCTCACAAATGTGGGGGTCATACAGAATGAGGGTCTGCTTTGTTAGAAATTGATACTTATTAAGTATGAGGATCTGTTATTGGAAATTGGCAGTAACCCTTGATTTAGTCTGCTGACTTTGACCTTTTGAGGAAGAGGTGGAATGCAAAGTGTCACCACGCAAAAACTCGAGTGCGAAAGGCGCACCTAAGCCTCACACACAAGGCCTGTCCAGCCTGACACCTCTTTGTGCTCAGGTCTGAACAACCAGGGAGATCTCTGAATCAAGCCAGGGCCAGGACAAATGGGTTTGCCTCAGTTCTCCCTCCCTGAGAACACAGACCCTTCCTCACTCCTCCCCCCGCCCAGCTTCTTCCTTTCAGAACTCTCCCCCTTTACTGCCTTCCCTAAATCTGCCCTTCTTCCAGATGTAAGGATCAGCTGTGATTTATATTTTCCAAGACTGTGGTATTGTTGGCACTAAGGTCAAGGCGATATTATTGGTAGCGTGTATATTCCAGAATTCAGAATGAGACTCTGTGACACTGTTTTAAGGAACATAGAACTTCAAATATTTATTGTAACACTATTTATAAACAGCACACCATTCTTTTCTCTCTCTCTATCGATTCATTCACTATATTTCATATACCCAATTTCTCAGTTCTCTCTGTTACTGTGATAGATAACCCTATCCCGGGGTCTACAATGTAATATTAAAAATATCTCCACGTGCTTGAGAAGTCTCCCGAACGAGCACGTAGGCAGGCATGGTCGAACGACTGAAAACAGGAAAAACCCAGTTAGGCCAGTATATTCTTAGTCATGTAGCCCCAGGAGATCTCCAGCCAGGTAAAATATAAAATATACAAAGGATCCTCAGCCCAGAGAAGCCGGCTTGAAGGGATTAACGCATCTGACTAAAAGCCCCATCAAGCGAGGATGATTTGCATACAGCCGTGGCTTTGACAACCCTGGTAAATTCAATCATGCAATGAACGCTGACAGTTTGGAGCTTTGTTCTAGCTCCTCCACTTATTGTTCTCCCCGGGAAAGGATTAGCCTCCAGGTACCTTTTCCTCCATAAATAAACCCAGTTTTTGAGCGGCTCTTCGGACCACTCCTGGCTTCCCATCAGACCGTCACTCCATCTATCAAGCTATCCCTTCAGCCCTCCACATGCTGAATCTCTTCTCTCTTTCCACTGCTGTCTCGGACCTCTAGACTTCAGGACCAAGTGCAGTATTCCCCAGCTGTAACCCTCCAAAGCCCCCTCTCCAATTTCCTCTCTTTTATTTCTAAATAGCTCTTGAGTGAGTGAGTGCATAACTGCGTACATGTGCAAGTCTTTATTTTTAATAAAATCATTTTATTGGACAATTTTGCTTGGTTTTTGGCTCAGCCTGACCCAGTAAAATTTGGGTTAGAAGATCTTGCTAGGTTGCCCTGCCTCTTGCATTGCTATTGCTTGTACTCTGGCTAGTTTCCATTCCACATTGTGTGGAGCACATTGAGGTGTCCCCCAAGGGACCCCAGAAAACAGGGTAATAGATTGGTGGGGTAACGCGGGCCATGCCTGCACCCCTTATTTGAGTGGAAGTCGTGACCCACTCAGATTAGGTTGGTGCTGACATAGGGAATGACCAACCAAATTCTTGGGGTGCTAGGAACACGAGTGACTGGGAATCTGTGTGTTTGAGCTCTAGAGCTGTTCTATCGGGTTGGAAATCTCTCCTCCTTTCTGTCTTGGTCCATGTATGGTAGCCGGCCCTACATGGTCACTAGCAGTGCAGTGAATCACGGCAGATCACAGGGCCGTACATGTGGCTGTCCCGGGAATCACCTCCCTAACTTGGGGACTATCGTGGGTTGGAATCCTGAGTGCTAGGGTGCTAGGCTAGGTTCAGCTCACGCATACACACACATACACACATGGTAGTGCAGGCACACACTCCCACAGGGGGGATCCCCCAAAGTAACAGGGGTGCATCCCATTCAGCAGATCGCGGGTGCGTTCTGGACTGCAATAATACTAGATGCATCCTAGAGTAGGGTTTTAGAAAGTTTGCCCGTGGTAGAGGAAGGCACTCCTCATCCGAACAACTAGTTAAGGGACAATTCAGTCAGGTTCTTCTCCTTCTTCCTCTGCTGCTTGGCCAGGCGGCACTGTAAGTTCTGTAGAGTTCATTTCCCCCTTTCATTGTTAGGTGAAGTCCAGGTGAAGGTGTCCCCAGGATCAAGGTGATCCTCCCAGTCCCTGAATCGTGTCCTTGTCCCTTTACCCTAAGCTGTTGTGGTGGAAGGCCGGGCTTAGACCAGCAAAAGAGACACTTTTGGGCGGCGTGTAGATAGGTTCCTAACCGTCTTTCCTGAGCAAGTTCTGTTGAGTTCATTTTCCTAGTTACCCCCAGGGGTCTTGGTGATCCTTCCCGTCACTATAGGCCCGGTTCCACCTAAACTTGAGTGTGAGTGTGTTAGTGGGAGAGTGTGTTGAGAGTAGAAATGGAAGTCAAAAATCTAATACAGGAGGAGGAGGTTACAGGAAAGCTGGAGCAGTGGGTCATCTGCAAAGGGAAATGTCCCTGGAAGGACTCAAGTTTCCAGACTTCAGACCCCTTTGCCACCTTAAAGGAGGCTTATCTCCAAGCTAGGAAGTCAAAGAACCCTTTTGGGCCGTCCAAGGACATCTTGGCAACGTGGGGACTTTGGTTTACAGCAAGGGACACCTCTAGCACCTTGGTTGCGGCCAGAGCCAAGATAGACGAAATGAGTAAGGAAATTTCCTGGCTTCAAGCCGAGAACGAAGCCTTGCGACTGGACAAATTAACATTTGCGTTCGTCGCACAGGCCACTTCACAAAAACTTAAGTGAAATGACTCTCCAAGCTCAGATTTGGAAGGAGCGGGCTGATTCGTTAGAGGAGGAATTGGCCCAGTCTAAAGCTGCTGCCAGTTTTATGGCCAAGCAGTTTAAGGAGCAGCAGCAAATTGTTAGCCATGTGGTTTGCCACCAACTGCTAGAGGAATTGGAGAAACAGCTCCAGACCCGTCAGGCAGTAATTTCAGCTATCTGCCCGGCATTTCTCCCCTTCTTCCCCTTTGCTACCATCAGGGAGCTGCTGCCTGATGATGCCATGGCGATGCACCCCATTAATCCGGAGTGGTTTGATAATAGCGCTCCAGTTCACCCAGTCGAGACCCGGTCCATGACTAAGAAAAAAGTAGGACCCACTAGAGAGGTAGAGAATGGGGAGGAAGTGCAGGAGACCCAGGAGATTGAGACCAGGATCCCCTGGAAAGCCACAGAGGCCAAAGCGATCACGGATCAGCTTGTCCCCCTTAACAAGCACACTGGGATCATGTGGCTTAATGCTGTGATACACTTGCACCCCACAGCCAACGGCCAAGATCTGACGCAGTTGGCCCAGTTGTGTATGTCCCCTTCTGAGCTCCCCACGGTAGAGTCAGTCATGGCTGCCCAAGAGTTAGTGAGATTAGAGACGCATGACTGGATGAGAGAGATTATCAGGATCCTGTGGCCTGGACAGAGCGCAGGAGTCCTGTATGTAATGGAACAGCAGGGTCCCAAAGAAAATCCTGAAGCCTACGTGGCCAGAAAACAACTTCTGGCCATACTGGCAGAAAAAGTCCCAATAGTTTGGGGAGTATGGGACTTTAACCACATGGAGTTCAAGACGCTCCTTTACTGAGGCTTGTTAACCATGAAACCAAAATGGCCCTGGGGCTCATCAATCCTGATACCACAGTTTGGGAAGATATTTTTTTTATTACTTTTTATTAAAAGAGTTTCAAACATTAAAATAAGCATCAGCAGATCTATTACAAAAACAAAACTCATGAATACTCTATACAATTTAGACTAAATCAACATAAACAAAGAAAAGAAAAAAATTTTTTCACTTGATTAGACTTGTTGATATTACAATATTTTATATTCAGAATCTGGATCCGGACTTCTGTATCTATTAATCAATACAGCGTTAATTCTTTTTGTCTCAAAAGATACGAATTTTATCAATGAGGGTAGGTTAAACATGTATATATATATATATATGTGCATATCTATTAGGTTCCGTATCACAATCCCACTCATCTTTCTGCAAATATTTCTTCTTTCCATTTCTCTTTTAAAAAAGATATTAACGGTTCCCAAGTTTTATTAAATTTCCCTATATTTTTATTATTAAGAGACAGAGTTATTTTGTCCATAATCATCATATCCCACAGGGCTCTTTCCCATTCTTCTTCCATAGGGATTTCATGAGATTTCCAATATCTCGCAAATACGATTTTGGCACATACTATCATATAAAACATAATCCTTCCATGCTTCTTTTCCATTACATCTTCCAAGATATTCAATAGATATGTTTCTGGAATCATCCTATATTTAACTCCTAGAACTTTCTCCATGGTTAAATGAATAGATTTCCAATATCTCTGTGCGTGAATACAGAGCCACCATTGATGGTAAAAGGTGCCTTTTTCTGTATGGCACTTCCAGCATCTATCATCACACTTATACATTTTAGCTAATCTTTCGGGTGGGAGATACCATCTCAGATGCATTTTATAGATGTTTTCTCTCAAATTTTGACAAACAGTATACTTCATTCTTTTTTGCCAAGTTTTTTGCCACTGGTCTAAGCTTATCTCCCTACCCACATTCTGAGCCCATCGGTTCAATTGGTTCTTTGACTACCTCCTCCTCTGTATACCATTCCAACAGGTGTTGATATATTGTAGAAATTGACCCTTTATTTCTCTCACCCAACAGCAAATCAAACCAATTTTTTTCTATTTGAAAACCAGTCAGTTTCTTTTCCATCTTAAATTTTTCACACAGTTGTCTATACAACAATCAGTGGCAATTCAGGCCTTCTTCTCGCAGCTGCTCCAACGTTTTTATTTTAATTTCTTTACCTTTTATTTCTGATATATCCCCATATGTCATCCATTTCCCATATAGAATGTTTTCTCGTTTATAAAAAGCTTCATGGGGGGATAGCCAAAGTGGAGTTTTAGGATATAATCTGGATTTATATTTGTTCCATGTCTTAAGTATGGGTCTTCTTACAAAATGTTGATTAAAGTCTTGTAGTACTCTATCTTTAAAGAATCCCAAATAAGCGTGCCACCCAAAGGCTAATTGTGACCCCTCCAATGTAAGGAGTCTACAGTCCATTAACTTTATCCAATCCCGAAGCCAATCTAAACAGCAAGCCTGAAAATACAAATTCAGATTAGGTAATGCTAATCCCCCACGTTTTTTATCATCACAAGGTATTTTAAATCTAAATTGAGGTTTCTTTCTATTCCAAATATATCTTGTAAGATCCTTTTGCCAATCTTTAAATATTGATTCATTATATATTCCTCGGATATTTTGAAATAGAAAAAACATTTTTGGTAATGCCACCATCTTAAATGTTGCTATTCGACCTAGCAGCGAAAGACTTTTATTTTCCCAGCTCCTGAAATCTTCCTTTATCTGTTTCCAGGTCTTCTCATAGTTGCTCTTAAATAGATCCGAATTTTTATTCGTCAAATAAATTCCCAAATATTTCACTTTGGACCTTATTGAAAAGCCTGTAATTTCTTCTAGCTGTTTTCCCTCTGTTTTCAAAATATTTTTAACCATAAGGTACGTTTTTTCCTCATTGATCTTTAAGCCGGAGACAGCTGAAAAATCTTCCAGTATAGTTTTAAATCTTCCAATATTTTCCAAGGGATCTTCAGTAATCAGAACCACATCGTCCGCGAAAGCTCTAATCTTATAGTCCATACCTTGGATTCGCACTCCTTTCACATGTTTTTCTTCATTAAGCTTTACAATCAGAGCTTCCATGCGTACCAAGAAAAGTAGAGGAGATAATGGGCACCCCTGCCTTTTACCTCTTTCTATGTTAAATCTTTCCAATTTCTCCCCGTTTATCAAAATTTGCGCATATTGGTTCTTATAAATAGTTTTAATAACCATAGTAAAGTTTTCTCCCATTCTCAACTTATCTATCATCTTGAACATGTATTGCCAATTTACACTATCAAAGGCTTTTTCAATGTCCAAAAACAACATGGCCAACTTTCTGCTTGGTTGTTTATCAAAAGTTTCAATTATATCCAATATATATCTCATATTATTTTTTATCTGTCTATTTGGCAAAAACCCTGCTTGATCTTCAGATATTATATCTTTCAGAATTATTTTCAATCTATTTGCCATTATCCACATAAATAATTTATAGTCCACATTTAGGAGTGAAATCGGACGGTAGTTCTTCGGAAAGCTTGGATCTCGTTCTTCTTTTGCTATCAAAGTTACAAAAGCTTGCTTCCAGGACTCTGGTATTTTCCCATTTTTAACTTCATTCATTACTGCCTGAAGATGTAGAATTAATTCATCTTGTAATATTGCATAGTATTCTGAGGGCAATCCATCAGGACCAGGACATCTTCTGACATCTTATTGCTTCGACAACCTCCATCACTGAAATAGATGCATTCAGTTTTAATCTCTGCTCTTCCGACAGCTCTCTCATTTTTACAGATGATATAAATTTTGCAATATCTTCCTCTTGAATCTTTTTTTCCTGATACAAATTACGGTAAAACTGTGTAAATACTTTTTTTATCTTCTCTGTCTCATGATATATATTATTGCCATCGCTTATTTTCAAAACAGGTGGGTTTCGATTTTTATATCTCAATCTGAGGGCCAGACATTTTCGGGCTTATTCGCCCATTCAAAATGTTTCTGCTTCCACATCCTCAATTTCTTGCTTACTTCTTCTGTCATCATCAACTCCAGTTGCTTCTGCAATATTTTTATTTCCTCTTTAATCTTTTTCTCTGATGGTTTCTTTTGTAGTTCTATCTCTTTCCTTTGAATTGATTCATTTATCCATTGTATCTTCTCTTTTCTCTTTCTATTCACTTCTACATTTTGCTAGATAAAAAAACCTCTAACAACCGCTTTGCCAGCATCCCATATTGTTTGGAGATTAACCTCTCCTGGAGTATTTTCCAAAAAATAGTTGTGTAGAACTTCTTTAGCTTTTCCCACAATTTTCTCATCTCTCAATAGGTGCTCATTGAGACGCCAATTATATTCAGTTTTCCTTTTTTTAAAGTTCATAACAATAGCATTATGGTCTGAAAATGTGCCAGGTTGAGCTTCCATAGATTTTACCTGCGCACATAAAGATTTTGAAACAAAAAACATGTCAATTCACAAAAAAGATGCATGCGGTTCAGAGTAGAAGGTGTACGCTTGTGTTTTCCCATATAGAAACCTCCATAAATCGACTGTTTCTGTGTCTCGTATTAGATTTTCAAAAGATATAGGTAGCTTGCCTTGACTCCTTATTTTTTTATCTGATTTTCTATCTAGGGATGGAAATAACACCCCATTCCAATCACTCATCAGAATCATTTGATCATATTCTCTATCCATAATCTGGGTTTGGAGTTCTTTATAAAATTTCTCTTTTCCATTATGCGGACTATAAACACCCACCAGCAGCAGTTTTTGCGCTTGCCAATCGATTTCTACTGCTACATATCGGCCATCTTCATCTCAAAATATTTCTTTGGATGGGATTCTTTCACTTACATACATAACTACCCCTCGCTTCTTCTCATTGGACAATGACATATATTATTTCCCAAATTTCCTGTTTCTTAAAAGGTGTTCCTTGGCTCACTTAATTCTAGTTTCTTTTAGGCAAATCACATCCATCTTTTGTTTGCCCAGATAATGGAAAATCTTTCGTCTTTTTTCCGGTGTACATATACCCTTAATGTTCCATGACCAAATCCTTAACTCCGCCATTGTGTGTTCTTATGCAATTGAGTCATCTCGCTCAGTTAACAACGGTATCGATGTCATAAAGCTACCTTGTTTTACAGAATCTCTTTCAATTAAATCCTTTTGCTTTATTTTTTGCAGCTCTTCCTCCAAGCTTTCTTGTGAGGAGGTCGAAGTTACTTTTTCACCTACATCTTCCTCTAAGATTTTACCTCCTTCTGCTCCTCTCAATTCTTCCTCTGATTGTTGCATCTTTTCAGCAAAGTTTTTGCCATATCTTATCAGAAAATCTTTAGCTTCTTGTATCAATGAAATCACAAATAATTTTTTCCGATATTGGAAAGTCACACCTTCCAGTCTTGCCCATCTATATTGAATTCCATTCCGACGTAATTTGGAAATTAAAAAGTTATAATCTCGTCTTTTCTGAAGTATTCTTGTTGGTATATCTTTGTATAATTGCAGCTTCTGACCTTTCACTTCAATTCTTGATTTAATGTTGGCTTGGAGGATAATCTTGTTGATTTCCTTACACATGAAATCAGCACATCCCTCGGACGTTCTCTCTCTTATTTCTTAAGGGGCCAATCCTAGAAATTCTGTCTATTTCCCAGTCCAATGTTTGAGGGTCCATCTCAATCAAATTTGCTAGCACTGGAATTAGAATCTTTCTAAGATCTTCAGAGCTTCGCTCTTCTAATCTGCAGATCTTCAGCAAGTTCTCTCGCATCTTAAGCTCCAATAATGCTCTCTCATCTACATCCTTTTTGTGTTCCCATGTTAATGTTGCACACTTCTGCTGGATCAAGTTCAGTTCTTCCTCCAACTTCTTCACTCTTCCTGTAGTTCCCTTAATCTCCTCGGAAAGGGTGTTAATTGTTTCCTTTATTTCTTTAAATTCTTTCTTAAAATCTGACTTTTATCTCGCTGTGTAAATCTCTCATATCTTTTCTCCATTCTGTTTTCATTTCTGACTGTTCCACTCTCATTTGTGTCTGCTCAGTTCGCATCAATCTAATCTCTTCCAAAATTAAATTCTGTTCTGTTTGTTTAGGTGTTGTAGTTATTGCTAGCATTGATTGTCTAGAGTCAAGTGGTGTGCCTTTTATTTGTTTTGCCATCTTTGATTTAGATCTCATGTCCATACAGATAAATCAAATGGTCATATCTTCTTCCCTTCCCTAATGCCACCTCCCTAATTTACAAGCTTAAATTCATGTCCATTATCCTATTCACTTTTTTATATTAAAAAAAATGAGGTTATACCCAGAAATCTAATTATTCATATAAAGATATACAATCAGTCCCTATTTGATTTTGTACTATTCATTAATTCATTCAAATCTCCTCCCCCCATGTAATTCATCGTTTCATCATTTCACTTCAATTCAGTTTCAATTCATTTCCTCAATTCAATTCAACTCAGTTAAATCAATTCAAATCAATTTAACCCCAATCAAATCATTTCCTTTTTAAATCAAATCAATCCAATTCTATTCACAACAGTCTATACAAAACTCTACAGTACAGCTAACCCCAATTCCTTAACTTATCTGATTTTCCAATCATCTATTACTTTTAGAAATCAATAACTACAGCAATTTATTCCAGAAACAACATCTTCAAAAATATTTAATTCTGATATTGTACTCTATTATTCTCTATCAGTTTCCACTCTATACATGTAATTTAATGCTCTATTTGATTGCTAAGGGATCTAATACACTCTTACAACTTTCTTTCTCATTCCCTTCGATACTAGTAGCTATAAAGCTATATAAACTCTGTCTCCTTTCTTCCCACTTCCCTCGCCAATTTACACCGCACACTGGCCTGTGCGCTGATTCCTCTCCGCACACCGACCTGTACGCCGATTCCTCTCCGTGCACCGGCCTGTACGCCGAATCCACCCTGCTAATTCACATGTCAAGCTTCGTTTTCCCCCACTCAAATCTCCAGATCGTTCATCTCACCTTCTCTATATCCTTCTATGCATCCTCCTCGCCACTTTCTCCAGCTAAATCCTTCTCCACTCTGGGCAGGGTCTGATCTCGCTGCTAGCCATTCGCACCAGTCTGTGTGTCTGCACCCTCCTGTCTCTCAGCCAGCACTTCAAAGCACCACCGCCGCCATTTCCTCCCCACGTCCTGAATCTTGCCTGCCGATCACTTCTCTCAAATATTCTTCCTGCTGTTGTCGCTCCAAATTGCGATCAGCACCTTCAAGTTTATTTAAGATATTTTCCCCTCTCTTTAAAGAAGACAAAAAAAGGTGAGGGGGAAAAAAAGGCTTCTGTTTGTGCTGAGCGTTTAACCTCTTCTGTTTATACTCCCCCTCTCTTCTGAATTCCGGTGGCCATCTTAGCACCACTCAGTGCCCATACATGAAAAATTAATTTTAGAAGAAGATCTTCTTTCTTACCAAAATAATCCAATAAAGCAGAGGGGAAAAAAGAGACCAAAAAAAAAAAGGCTTTCTCCCACTTGATGTCCAGATCACAAGAATATTAATCCCATTCTCACAAACCGCAAGGAAGAGAAGAAAAAAAAAGAATCAGCTGTTGATTTCAGAGTTTAGTTAACTACTCTCCATCTCATTAAACCCAATACAGATCCACTCTTATTTACAGATTATGATAGTCAGTTTTAGAAAAGAGGAATGAAAGTACAAATATCACCTTATTTGCAGAGCTGGCAATGCCCTCTCTACGGTGATCAGATCGCTCTGGCACCAGTCCAATCAAGTGGTTTTAAAAAATCTGCAACGAAGACATGCTGAGATCAAGCTCAGCTACTTTTCACGACGATGGCTGCCATCCGACTCCCTCTCCCCTGCTCAAGTGGATCTGATGAATTCCTCACACTTGAGCAAGGAAGGGAACAAGTCTCCGTGGCCCCATTCGAGTTCTCTTCTCACCGGATAACTTTTTGAGGTGTCTACTTTCTTGCAGACACCTCTCAGTTGTGAAATACGATGAGTTCTCTCCAGAGCTGGAGAGGATTCACCTTCTCTTCGCCATTGCAGAACTGGAACTCAGTTTGGGAAGATTTTAATGACAATCTCCGGAGAGTCGCTGACTTGCTCCGCGAAGCAGAAATCCTGAAGCGCCCCCCCGAAGACACACAGAAATGAGGCTGGGAATTGGGAACCCATACAGGAGGTGACATACTCCAATTATGGCCCCCACTCCCAGCATAGAAAGTCGGCCCTGACTTCAGTCCCCAAGGGGAACTGGAATTCTCATCCTCCTCCCAGGCAGGACCACCAAGAAAGAGAGGAATCTTGGCAAGGTAGAGAGTCCCAAGGTCCCCCAAGCAAGGCAGGGACCTCCATGCCTCAGCCCCAAGCTCCCAAGCTTGCCCCGGACAGTAATGCTCCTAGAGAGACGTCCGGAGGATATGACCCTACCGCCCAGACATACTCTGCTGAGAGAGTAAAACTCTGGGGTGCCCTGAGGAGGCTTGGGTTGGACATGAGCTAGTTTGATCAGAAGCCCACCATAGAGCTCATTGACACTCTGGAAAAGCACATCCAGTCAGGAAGTAACTAACCGGTAAACACCGTGACCAACGGTCCTCCTCTGGCTGGATACTATCCCAGTTTGGAGCCATTGGAATAGGGGTGCCCTCTGTCCCAGGATCTCCCTAAAAATGTCGTGGCTCAGCTGACGCCTGACAGATGGGGAAGATTTGGTGAAGGCAGGCATTGGGACCGAGAGGGAGGAACAAAACCCCTGCCACGATTCTTGTAGACTCTGGGGCATCACTGAACGTGCTGCACCCGAAGCTAGTAAGGCACGGCGAGACCACCCCAGAGACCATCTGTCTGACCAGATACAGCGCGAGGGGGGACACCAAACCAACATCTGGACGGATATTCCCCTGACCATCAACACCTTCCAGTTCCGCTTGTGGGTTTGTGAGAATCAGGGGGAGGATGAAGGCCTTTTGGGCATCAGCTTCCTCTGAAGAAACAAGCTCACAGTGGACTATGCTAATGGATTTTTATGGAAATTAGACCAAGGCCCCCTTGAAATCTCAGCGGTATACCGCTGCACAGCCATGAAGGCTCCCACCCCGATGCAGTCTCTAACTAGTGACCCATGAGTACAAGCTTTCCCCGAAGTGTGGATAAAGGACAAAATAGAATGTGGGAAGGTAAAAGGCGCTTGCGTGCTAATTGAGGGCAAGGATCCACCACCCCCAAAGCAGTACAAATACCCTGCAGAAGCCAAGGAGGGTATAGGGAAGACTATTGAGGGGCTTGTCAAGTGGGACGTAATCACCCCAATGCAGTCCATCTGCAGTGCGCCCTTATGGCCAGTTCTGAAGGCAGATGGAAAGACTTGGGGAATGATGGTGGATTTCCGAGCTTTAAATGCCGTCACTCCCCCCGCAGCCCCCGTTGTGGCCAAATATAATGAAATCCTGTCTGCCATTGCTGCAGGGGCAAAATATTACAGCATACTGGACTTGGCTAATGCCTTCCACTCCATACCACTGCAGGACCCCATCAATGTAAACTCCAAACAGCTCGTCATTCCCCCAATCTTTGATCTAGGGAGGTTGCAAAAGGGAGATTCTGAAATAGCGGAGCTGGCCAGGAAGGAAACATGATTCCGGCCGGTTTAAAATAAAACAGATAGAAGGAGTGTTCTGGGCAGTAGATGCTAGCGGTCAGTGTCACTGGATTGTGCCCACGGACCTCCATGGAGACGTGATCCAGTTTGTACACAAGCAGGGACATCATGGACGAGAGGTCACATTAGACAGGGTTAGAGAAACGGGGTGGTGGCCCCAGATCAAGCAGGATGTAGATCAATGGGTAGACAACTGCTTGGCTTGCGCCATGGTCAACGCTGATACCTCAGGACCCAAAGCTCCCATCCAACATCAGAGAATCAAGGGCCCTTGGTCTCGCATACAAATAGACTTTATAGGTCCCCTCCCTACAACACCCAGAGGGAACAAATACTGCTTGACAGTAATTGATCCCTTTAGCAAATGGATTGAAGCTTTCCCCTGCCACAATAACACTGCCAGCACAGTGGCGCACCTATTGTTTAATAACATGTGGGTGTGCTGGGGAGTGTCACGTGACCTTGACTCAGATTTAGGGGTACACTTCACTGGGGAGGTGACATAGAAGCTGTGCAAAGCATTAGGGATAAGGCAGCAATTTCATATTGTGCACCACCTCCAGAGCTCCGGTCAGATTGAAAGGACAAACTGCTCCTTGAAGGAAGCCCTTAGAAAAGTAGTTCGCTCCTCAGGAAAGGACTGGGACATTAAATTGCCTATAATTCTGATGGCCTTTAGAGGCACTGTGGCATCATATGGCTTCATGCCACACATGCTGATGACAGGACGGAAAATGATGTTGCCTGAAGCCTTCTGGATTGACACAAGCCTCCCCTCTGATTTAGAACCCGTTGTCTTAAACAACGAACGGGTGAAGAATTTGATCCAACACATAGGACAAATTCACCAACAAGTTGCAGCTCAGCTGGGGAAAAACCTTCAGAAGATGGACAGGAGGTTGGGATGGGTGCATCACCCTTGCCAGTGGGAGGAAGGGCAACTGGTCCTGTATAGGAATTTTTACAAAGACAAGCATTCCCTAGCTGCAAAATAGGTAGGACCCGTTCCCATTGAGAAAAGAATTTCCCCAGCCGTCTATCAAGTACGTATTCCCCACAAGCAAGGAGACTGGCTTAAGTTTTTCCATGTCTCCCAGCTAAAGGAATGGAAAGTGAAACCTGTGGACCCTGAGGCAATACCTATTTCAGAGCCCCCAGAGGAGCCCGCAGGGAAATCTAATGTGAATGTCATAGCTTCTCAAATATCCCTAAATTACAGGGACATACCAGAGATTGATTTGTCCGAGACATTTGCCTCCATCTACTCCCCCTTTCATTCGGGATAGATGATAGGAAGGAAATGGGGAAGGGCCGATTGCTCTGGTTCCCGCTTCCTCTTCTCCCCTCCCCTATGTGTTACTGTACATAGTCTATAATCTGTAGATTTAGATATCATAGATGGTAGAGGGCAACTTTCTGTCCCACAGCATTGCAGTGGCAATCATGGACGGAAGGACATCTGATGTGGTAAGAACCATTTTACTTTTCCTCTCCTTGATGGTTTCCTCAGGACCCATTCCAGCCAAATCCCCCAGCAAATTTTACCCTTGGAACTATACGATTCTAGAACCACAACACCTTCCAGGAAAAGGAATGCAGTGTAGAATTGTTCCTGTAGCTGACAGCACCAATCCAAATCATATTTACTCATTCACGCAAATACAACAAGGGTTCGCAGATCATAAATCGGCCACTGCATGTACGATTGCCAAATGCATATATCCAGAAAATAGGAATGAGGAGGTTTTCTGTCAGGAAGAACCAAAGGCAAACATACCTGACGTCGTTGTCCAGTGCCAGCCTAACATGGCTGCTGTGGCTTTTGAAGGTCTCAATTCAGATAACCCCAATCCAGCCTGTGACTTACAATTGTTACTGGTGCAGCCTGGAATGTGGGAGACCCCTTTGTCCTCTTCATCCTCCTTGGTGTCCTCTCCATCGTCTTTGGAACAGCTGAAGGGCACACCACCCCTATTGAAGTCAATTTGATATCACCCTCGGGGAAACACCAAACAGCCCAGGTTGCAGATTGGCAGAGGCAATTCTGGAGCATAGAATGAACCAGTTTAGATAAACAAGGTCCACCAAGCTGGTCTGTACTTCTGAATAGTTCAGCGTGTAATTCCACAAGTGACACGTTGTGGTTTCAGTCACGGGGAATACTCGTCTTAAATCTAACCTATGAAGCAGGCAGGTATACCCTCCAATTTGGCCATAGGCACTCGATCGCCACTGTGTTTGATCCATTAATTAAGGATGCTGCCACATTGATCCAGGCAGAGTCCCCCATTGTGGAATCTCATGTTTTAAAATCAGATGTTTGGGAGCTAATGTTATTACAGCCAACACTCTCCTTCAAGGAGATCCAAATAGGACTTCATAAGCTAAACACTTCAGCACATTGGCAGGAGTGCGCCCCTTATTTACGCCCCAGCAAGGATGGCTGGAAAGAGTGGGTTAAATTACAGACCGGACCTGTAAGTCCCTCTAGTGTAAAAAGGGCATGGATGGATTGGATTGCTCCTGTGGCTGCAGGTATGTCTCTATTGAATGCAGCCAATGTTGAAGTTTTAGCCAATAAGCTATCCTATGTGACCACAGACATAGCAAATATGGGAGAGCCCATAAGGCAATCCACCCACGTCCTGTCTGATGTCCAACATTCTGTAACTTCATTACTTTTAAATTGGGAGTTGGCTATGGAGAGAGACAAGTTAATTTTGGCACGAGAAATGCATTTTGGAAACAGAAACATTTCCACAGCCTTAGCGAGCATTCAAATACACACCACAAACATGATGACAGTTAGGGAATTGATTCGACACACCCACGATGGGCATATCCCAAAAGAGATTAGAGAAATGATTCAGCCTAAGCTAAGGAAAGAGGAGGTGCAGCTTGAGGCACAGTGGACCCTTGTAAATTCCACATATATTCCCTGGTGGAATCAATTGCAATTGTTCATGGTGACTGTCACTGCAAGGACCATACTCCCCATCCATCCAGTTGTTCCACTTGGAATTCAAACAGTTTCTGGAGACATCTTATACTCTAAAAACTGTAATCATTGGGCCACAGCGATTGGGCCTAAATGGCAAACTGTGAATGTAGAAGAATGTAGACACTGTGAGAATTTAGGTTTCATATGTTCGGATGAAAATTTAATGTCCTATCAGCCATGTTTGATGTCCCGTAATGGTCTAGAAAGCAGATGTGTCTGTGAGATTACCCAAGATTCAAATTCAGCCATCGTATATACCAGAAAGGGTTGTGTATGTATAAGAACAGCATGTCACACAATCACAATAAATGGATATACTCTACAACCCATGATCCCCACCTTAAATCATTGTTTCTGCAATGTCACAACCATAAGTGGCTGCAATGTAGATTATGCAGTACAAAGCAAGAAATGGCTGCAATCCCCTCCCTGTACATTTCTGTCTCCCCTGTATTCTTTGGGCTTAATTTACGCATATTGCACCAGTTATTGACTCACCCTGACCTAAAGGAACAATTAATGAATATAAAAGTGGCAAGAAGCAAAGCAGCTCTTTTGGTCTCACACAATGGTGAAGCCATCGCCAACCTTTCCAAAGAAATTGTAAATGCTGGTCATCATTCATGGTGGGAGTCGCTCCTAGGTTGGTCTCCAAAAGCAATGGGGTTTTTCAGCCTTATGTTACATCCCATTGTTGTAATTCTGGCTTTCCAAATCCTCTCCATGTTCAGCCTTGTTGGCCTTATATATTGGATCCATTGCCAGCTAGCAAAATTGAAATCCCTTAGTGAATCGGCAAAGGCAACCCAGGCTCAATCTTTTCTTTAGTCTGCAAAAATGGTTTCTCTCTCGGTATTGCATGCCCATAAGGCAAGAATTAATTTTTTTCTACCTTTTACTTGCATAAAGGGAAGGGGGAGAGGAAATTTAAAAACCAAGGGATTAGAAATCCCAAGGTCCTCTGAGGTAGATTGGGCCTCCAGAGTTAGCCGTACTACCCTGAGGTAGGTAAGCGGTTTACACCATGGCATTGGCATTCCCGAAGACCGAGGACACGCCATGCAATGACACCATGGGGGGAAAGGGCGAGACGAGAGATCCTTCAATGAACCTCTCAGGTGAACTAGGTCTAACTCTGGAGAGCCCATCTAGATGCCCAGACATGTCAGAACCCCCAAGAGACCATCAATCTCATTTCATCAGAGAGCCTTGACAGCTAGGATGAGAGCTGTCAAAGCCGCAGAAATGATTACCGCTACCTCCGGCATCAAGTGCATGAGTATACAACACCTTCTCCCAAGGTTCTACTCAAAAGTAAACTCCCCAAAGGTGATGATTGGAGTGTAACGGCCTTCTGGGAAATTTGCACACATCCCTAAGATATTTGCATAAGCTGGTCCACCTCTGTCTGACAAGCTGTCAGGAAGTGTCAGCGCCCCCTCTGTCAAGGAGCAAGCTTGCCCCTTAAGATTTATTTATTTATTTATTTTAACCATAATGGGAGCTCCCGCTCACCAGAGCAAGGAGGTGAAGACCAGAGTTTAACCTAATTCGAGCTGAGACAGTGGTACCACGGCCATTGCATCTTCATGGTGTTTCAAGGAGAGGACGTTAATATGCCCACCAGTGAAATACTGGATGGAGCACAATTTGCCAACCTGACCTTGTGTGGTCCATCTGATCCCCAAAGGCCCGGTCTAGCCCAGAGGTAAAAGCCTGCTTTGAGAGCAGCCTCCCAAGCTACGATCAACCCGCTGAAGCCTTAGGGTGATCCATGTCCCACCTAGCCCTGGTACCACCTCTTAAATTATATTCGACAATACTCAGTCTTCACGATTCCCAATTTCTCCCCACAACCCCATACTGATAAAGAAAATGTTTCCCTAATTTATATAACTCCCATGACAAGCCCTGTCAGTCTCTGATTGGACAGTAATTTTTATAACCGCCATCAACAAAAGTGTGTAGAAATTCCCCAGAACCAGGTTCAAAGTGACCGTGGGAACCAAATCCAGAAAAAGGTGCCACCGAAGAACGAGCACCCACCAAGGAGCACCTGGGCAGGCCCATCACTGTCAACGCTGTCAACGCTGTCAATCCCAATGTCAGACAATCCCGCTGTCAAAGAAGGGGTGAAGCGATGATTCTCCAGCCTCTCACGCCAGTTCCAGGCATCAGGAACTTCCGCTCACCTTCCAGATGGACTTGCAGTAATTGCCATTTTTCCAGGCATGGAGAAGGTTTTCTGGACTGTGGGGGGACGGTGGTGACAAGGGCCTTTTTGACTACACCCCAAGACTTGCGGACTAAAAGACTAACCTCCACCACAGACTGATGACTCTGTGCATTATATTCGTGGGACTCTTGTATATACCATGTTTGGATTGTTCATCTACATGTGATACTCTGCCATTGCTTCTCCATTGGTGAGAAGGCTCTTTGCTGTTTATCTTTCTATGTATACTATGTGTGAGTGTGTTTAGAAACATTAGAACTGTAACTTCCTTTTTCTAGTCCTTTCCCCTGAGACACTCCCTTTCTCCCTCTGGTGGTATACTGCAGCCTTGCCCTATTGTCCCAATTTGGCCCTAAAAGTTTTTTGTGATTTTAATTGGAAAATGTCTGATATCGTGCCCTCATCACCCATTTTTTTGGGGGGGGGATTGTTACTGCGATAGATAACCCTATCCCAGGGTCTACAATTTAATATTAAAAATATCTCCCCTTGCTGGAGAGGTCCCCTGAACGAGCATGTAGGCAGGCATGGTCGAACGGCCGAAAACAGGAAAAACCCAGTTAGGCCAGTATATTCTTGGTCATGTAGGCCCAGGACACCTCCAGCCAGGTAAAATGTAAAACATACAAAGGGTCCTCAGCCCCGAGAAGCTGGCTTGAAGGGATTAACACATCTGACTAAAAGCTCCATCAAGCGAGGACGATTTGTGTACAGCCGAGGCTTTGACAACCCTGGTAAATTCAATCATGCAACGAACACTGACATTTTGGAGCTTTGTTCTAGCTCCTCCACCTATTGTTCTCCCCGGGAAAGGATTAGCCCTCCAGGTACCTTTTCCCCTATAAATAAACTCAGTTTTTGAACGGCTCTTCGGACCACTCCTGGATTGCTCCCGGCTTCCCATCAGACCATCCGTCGAGCTATCCCCTCAGCCCTCCACATGCTGAATCTCTTCTCTCTCTCTGCTTGGACCTCCGGACTTCAGGACCTCCGGACTTCAGGACCAAGTGCAGTATTCCCCAGCTGTAACCCTCCAAAGCCCCCTATCCAATTTCCTCTCTTTTTTTCTAACTAGCTCTTGAGTGAGTGAGTGCGTAAGTGCGTATGTGTGCAAGTCTTTATTTTTCATAAAATCATTTTATTGGACAATTTTGCTTGGTTTTTGGCTTGGCCTAACCCCATAAAAATTGGGTTAGAAGATCTCGCTAGGTTGCCCTGCCTCTTGCATTGCTATTGCTTGTGCTCTGGCTAGTTTCTATTCCCCATTGTGTGGAGCACATTGAGGTGTCCCCCAAGGGACCCCAGAAATCAGGGTAACACTCTCTCCCACAGAGCTCTTCAAATCTCAAACCTCCCTCAAACACACCACAAATCACACTCGTCTTCAAACACCCACCAGACAGTTAAAATCAGTTATTTTCTTCTTTCCACCAGCCCCTCCCTTGGGCTATCCAAGGTTCCATTTCACCAGCCAATCAGCTTAAACACTCTCAGTTGCCAAGGAGGCTCTGTTGTCAAGTCCCCCTCCCATCAGATTTGTCACACAAAGCAACAGCTGATAATTCCTACATAGATACTGGAGAAGGCAATATCTCGTTCAGTTTGGTTGAAATTAGGGGAATGGAATCATTACGTATAGGACAGAAATATTTATCTGGATGTTATTAAACCAATGTTGTATGAGTGTTGTCTAAGCATCTGGAAGGAACAATCATGCACTTTCATTTTCTTTCATCTACTAAAAAGAAACAGGTTTAAGAAACAGTCCTATAATGAAATACACAGAAGACAAGTTTTGTTTCTCTGGCTTGTAAAAGTCAATGCCAAGATGATCTTACCTAGGCTGTAAAGCCACAGAGGCAACTGAGCTAGTAATGTGCTAAAGTGAAGGCAATGTTTTTGTAGGAGAAATAAGAAAAGAATGTGCACATTTAGCTATATGACAAACTGCCATCAATAAGCAAAAGCCTCTGAATGTATCTGAACTCAGCAAGGAAGAATTGCTGTTTAACATGGCTTGGCTGCCTTCTGAGACACCTGCTGACACCTTTGTGGACACCCCCTGAAAACAAAAACAGAAATGCATTTTTGTATCAAGGAGATGAAAATAAATTTATTTGTTGACAATTGTTGATAACAACGCAGAAACCTCTTCAAACTATAATTAAATTAATAGAAATATTTTAATTTTTTTACAAATTATCCGGGTTTATGTTTAATGTGAATAAATTAGAAATAATGTTTATGAATACAGATTAGTGAGAAACAAAAAGAAACCAAACCATTTCAGCATTGAAATTAGGGGTTAAAAATGAGATATTTGAGTGTAAATTTGTCAGCTAAATTAGACAATATTATACAAGGAAATTATAATCAATTTTGGGGAAAAAATAAGTAATCAAATTTCTAAATGGTCTAGTAAAAATTGGAAAATGCTAACAAAAATTAGAATGTTTAAAATGATATTACCAAAATGTTTATATCTCTTCCAAACTATTCCAGAAATAATTCCTATAAATGTTATAAGGAAATGGGATACTTCAATTATAAGGTGGATTGCCGGGAACAAGAAATTCTAGATTACCTAAGGTATTGTTACATGGACATCAAACAGATGGAAGTTAGGGGTGCCTTCTTTTAACAATTCAATTGCTAAGAATTTTAGAAATAGAATATGATCAACAAAAAAGTGAGTTAAAATAGAAAGACAAAGCAATAAAATGGATTATATATCTATCTTTTAAGAAAAGATAAGGAATAGGAAGGATAAAGAAAAAATAATTGGACCTATGAGGGTGAATTTTAAAAATGGGATAAATGGAGTAAAAAATTAGGTATGATGGGAAATGGTTACCAATAGAATACTTAAATAGAAGCAATAATGAAGAGTTTGGGAAAATATTGAAAAAACTAAAGACAAGTGGAATTAAAATTACTGGAGATTTATATGATAGGGCAGGGAAACCAATAGAGGATGAATTATTGATTTCAATGATTGGAGGTCAGCATTGGATTCAGGTAAAAGAGATTATTAAATTTTTACAGGAAATAAACTGAACACAGTAGAATAGAGTATGTTCTTAGAGGAAATAATAAAAAAAAATAGAAGAAAAAGAAAAAGATTAATAGGGACGATTTATAAAAAACTGTTGATAGCCCAGTACAGAATGATCGAGGTAAGTCTTAAATTTAAAAGCTTCTGAAACGGTTTAGGTTTGGACTCAAAAAGATGAGGAAGTTAAGTGGGAGAGAGAAGCAGTGGAGACAGCCAATGGCCATTTCCGCACTACACTGTTCTAGTGCTATTATTCCATTTTATTGATTGATTGATTGATTGATTGATTGATTGTGTTTCTAGGCTGCCTTTCTCCCAGAATTGGGACACAAGGTAGCTTCCAACAATAAATACATATTAAAAACATTTAAAGCATTAAATACATTCAAAACTTTCAAAACAGTTAAAAACATTAAACAAATACAAAATCATAAAAACACTTAAAAGCATATTTCAGTACAACAATTAATAAATGAAACTGCCTGACTTCCAGAGGAGAGAGCAGAAGGTAAGCTGGGTCTGTGAAGACAACTTTGATAGGTGTTTTTGCAGGACTGTGGGGCTGAGTTTGTTTGCTTATTTCTCTGTGTTTTTTTTTTGTTTTTGTTTTTTTGCTTGCGCTGGCCGTGTGCTCTCCCTGAGCTCACAGCCTATTGTCAGCTAATTGTTTGTTAGTTAGTCAGTTAACTGTCAATCAAACTAGGGAGAGTTAATCAAGCTAGGGGGAGGAGCCAGCTAGGGGAAGGAGGCTTTATTAGGAACTCCCAGCAGTCTTCTTGCTGACTTCCAGAGGAGAGAGCAGAAGGTAAGCTGGGTCTGTGAAGACAACTTTGATAGGTGTTTTTGCAGGACTGTGGGGCTGAGTTTGTTTGCTTATTTCTCTGTGTTGTTTTTTTTGTTTTGTTTTTTGCTTGCACTAGCCGTGTGCTCTCCCTGAGCTCACAGCCTATTGTCAGCTAATTGTTTGTTAGTTAGTCAGTTAACTGTCAATCAAACTAGGGAGAGTTAATCAAGCTAGGGGGAGGAGCCAGCTAGGGGAAGGAGGCTTTATTAGGAACCCCCAGCGGCGCTCGCCTACGGCGTGCGCAATTTCATTCATCTACTTCAATCCTTCAAGTTCAACCATTCAAGTTTAGGAACAACTGATCCTTATAGCGACTGAACAAATTTAGGAAGAGTTCAACTGAGCTTGGTAGTTAGCTGAGCAGACATAGCTTATACAGCTCAAATTAAGAAAGGAGGCCCAGTTTTTGTTTTGTTTTCTTTTTCTATTCTCTGTATTATCAAGTATGGAAGGTGAGGGAACTGCTGCTGTCACCTGTAGCACTTGTGGCATGTTCCTTTTCTTGCCACAAGATGTGATCGGGTACACCTGCAGCAAGTGCAAGCTGGTCACCTTCTTAGAGGTCAAGGTGCGGCAGCTGGAGGCACAGGTTTCTAATCTTCGTCTTATTAGAGAAGGTGAGGACTTCTTAGATAGGGCAGAGAGGACCTTCGGAGGAGCTGCCTGATGAGGAAATCAGTTCCATGAGCCAGGAGAGCGATGCTTGGAGGAATGTCACACGGAGAAGTAGAAGGGCCAGGAAGGAAACAGAGACTCTCAAACTACAGAATCACTTCAACATTCTTGGTGCTGTGAATGATGAGGAACACCAGAAGGAGGGAACACAACATCAGCAAGAAGGAATCCAACTTCGGCAACTGGAACTTGAACACCAACAGGACAGCATCCAACATCGGGCAGACCAGCACTCCCGGCCTCAACACAATGCCCAGGCAATCCTGGAAGAATCTGCTTGTCGAAGAACCCCGGACAGGCCTCAGAGGAGGCGAGTTCTGGTGGTTGGGGACTCCTTGCTCAGAGGAACCGAACCGGCAGTTTGCAAACCGGACAAGCTCAATCGAGAGGTCTGCTGCCTTCCTGGGGCCAGGATAAACCACATAACAGAGAGGCTAGCCAGGCTGGTCAAGCCCACTGACCGTAAGCCCCTCACTTTGGTTCACGTTGGAACCAACGACACGGTGAAGCGCAGCTTTCACCACATCACAAAGGACTACGAGCTTATGGGGAGAAAGCTTAAGGACCTTGGTGTGCAGGTGGTCGTTTCATCAATCCTCCCTGTTCAAGGATATGGTGCACGAAGGGAAAGGACAATAGTAGAGGTCAACAGCTGGCTCCGCACATTTTGCCACCGCCAACAGTTTGGCTTTTTGGATCATGGCTTGAAATTCCAGGAACATGGGCTTCTGGCAAGGGATGGGCTGCACCTCACGAAACTTGGCAGGAACGTTTTTGCAAACAGTCTCACAAGGAGGATTAGGAGGGCTTTAAACTAAGTACAACTGGGGAGGGAGACAAGATTATTCAGGATAAGGACTCGGCAAGTGCAGGGGAAAAAGGCCCAAATGATATTGGCCAAGTAGGAATAGCATCCAATCGTGGGAGGGGTGGAAACAATGCTATGGGACTTGCCTGGTGGGATGAGTCTCACGATTGGAATATAGGAATAGAGGGGTGTAGCCTATTCTGTAGAAATAGACCAAATAAGAAAGGAGGAGGAGTAGCCTTATATGTCAAGGATGTTTTCACCTGTGAAGAGATCCATGACTTGAACACCGGAAGCCAGGTCGAGAGCATCTGGGTAAGAATTAAGGGAGCAAGAAACAATAGGGATATTATAGTGGGGGTTTACTACAGACCTCCAAGCCAGACTGAGGACCTCGATGGCGCTTTCGTAGACCAAATGACTGCACATTCAAAAAGGAGAGATACAGTAATAATGGGAGATTTCAACTACCCGGATATATGTTGGCAGTCAAACTCTGCAAAGGCGGCAAGGTCCAGCAAGTGTCTTGCTTGTCTTGCAGACAATTTCATGGTCCAGAAGGTGGAAGAGACGACAAGGGGATCAAATATTCTGGATCTGATCCTGACCAACAGGGAAGACCTTGTTAATGACGTAGAACTGGTTGGATCTTTAGGAGAGAGTGACCATGCCCTATTAGAATTTGGCATTCAGTGGGGAAGAGAAGGCAAGTGTAGCCAGGCATTCGTCTTAGATTTTAAAAAAGCAGACTTCTGTAAACTGAAGGAGCTGCTGGCTGAAATCCCGTGGTCAAGAATAGTCAATGAGAAAGGAGTTCAGGATGCATGGGAGTTCTTTAAAAGGGAGGTACTGAAGGCACAGGCTAAAACTGTGCCATTAAGGAGGAAAAATGGAAGGCATCTGAACAAACCGGAATGGTTAACTAAAGAGCTCTCAGCTGAGCTAAGTATTAAGAAAAACAGGTACAGGAATGGAAGAAGGGGGAAATCACCAAAGAAGATTATAAGCAAGGAGCCAGGAGATGTAGGGAGAAGGTCAGAAAGGCTAAAGCACAGAACGAACTTAGGCTGGCCAGAGACATTAAAAACAATAAAAAGGGCTTTTTTAAATACGTCCGCAGCAAAAGGAAAAAGAAGGAGACGATAGGGTCACTGCGCAAGGAAGATGGTGAATTAATAACAGGAGGAAGAAAAAAGGCAGAACTCCTCAACACCTTCTTCGCCTCAGTTTTTTCCCAAAAGGATAAAAACACTCAACCTGGCGGTTGGGGAGCAGGTGAGGAAGTGGGGGAAATGCAGCACAGAATAGATAGAGAGGTAGTACAGGAATACCTGGCCACACTGGATGAATTCAAGTCTCCAGGGCCAGATGAATTGCATCCTAGGATTTTAAAAGAACTAGCAGAGGTCATTGCGGAACCTCTTGCTATAATCTTTGAAAACTCTTGGCGGACCGGAGAAGTTCCGTCAGACTGGAGGAGGGCAAATGTTGTCCCCATCTTCAAGAAGGGAAAAAAAGAGGACCCAAATAATTATCGCCCAGTCAGCCTGACATCAGTACCTGGAAAGATCCTGGAGCGGATCATCAAACAGTCAGTTTCTAATTACTTAGAAAACAATGCCGTAATTACAAAAAGTCAACATGGGTTTCTCAAAAATAAGTCATGCCAGACTAATCTTATCTCTTTTTATGATAGAGTTACTTGCTTGATAGATGAAGGGAATGCTGTGGAAGTAGGATATCTTGATTTCAGTAAGGCCTTTGACAAAGTTCCCCATGACATTCTTGCAAAGAAGCTAGTAAGATGTGGACTGGACAGGGCTACTGTCAGGTGGATTTGTAACTGGTTGACTGACCGTACCCAAAGGGTGGTCTCCAATGGCAGATTCTCATCCTGGAGAGAAGTGACTAGCGGGGTGCCACAGGGTTCTGTCCTGGGCCCGGTGCTGTTCAATATCTTCATTAATGACTTGGATGAAGGAATAGAGGGCACGCTGATCAAATTTGCAGATGACACCAAATTGGGAGGGGTTGCTAATACGCCTGATGACAGGATCAAAATTCAAAAGGACCTGGACAGATTGGAGAGCTGGGCCAAGGCTAACAAAATGAACTTCAACAGAGAGAAATGTAAGGTCCTACACTTAGGCAGAAAAAATGGTATGCAGAAATATAGGATGGGGGACACGTGGCTGGCTAACAGTACGTGTGAAAGGGATCTAGGAGTCTTCATAGACCACAAGCTGAACATGAGTCAGCAGTGTGATGCGGCAGCCAAGAAGGCCAACGCAATTCTTGGTTGCATCAATAGGAGTATGGTGTCTAGATCGAGGGAGGTATTGGTACCACTCTATTCTGCATTGGTTAGACCTCATCTGGAATACTGTGTCCAGTTCTGGGCACCCCAATTCAAGAAGGATATGGATAAGCTGGAGCAGGTCCAGAGGAGGGCAACCAAAATGGTGAGGGGCCTGGAAGCCATGCCCTATGAGGACAGACTTAGAGAGCTGGGTATGTTTAGTCTGCAGAAGAGAAGGTTGAGAGGGGACATGATAGCCATGTTTAAATATTTGAAGGGATGTCATGTCGAGGAGGGAGTGGGCTTGTTTCTCCTGCTCTTGAGACCAGGACAAGGAGCAATGGATGCAAGCTGCAGGAGGGGAGATTCCGCCTGAACCTCAGGAGGAATTTCCTGACAGTCAGGGCTGTCCGACAGTGGAATGTGCTGCCACAGAGTGTGGTGGAGTCTCCTTCTTTGGAGGTTTTTAAGCGGAGGCTGGATGGCCACTTGTCGGGAGTGCTTTGAGGGTTTTCCTGCATGGCAGGGGCTTGGACTGGATGGCCCTTGTGGTCTCTTCCAACTCTACATTTCTATGTTTCTATGATTCTATGAAAGCCTGTTTGAAGAGAAAGGTTTTTGCCTGTCTGTGAAAGGAGAGCAGGGAGGGGACATGCTCAGCCTCCTGTAGTAAAGTGTTCCACAGAGTGGGAGCAGCCACTGAGAAGGCTCTCTCCCACGTCCTCACCAGCCAAGCCTGGGATGGTGATGGCACAGAGAGAAAGTCTTCCCCAGCAGATCTTAATGTTCTAGCTGGCTTGTACAAGGAGATACAGTCTTTCAAATAGCCTGGACCTAAGCTGTTTAGGGCTTTATAGGTCATAACCAGCACTTTGAATTGTGCCTGGAAACAAACAGGTAGCCAGTGGAGCTGTTTTAGCAAGGGAATTATACGCTCTCTGTAACTGGCCCCGGTTAGCATTCTAGCTGCTGCGTTTTGAACCCGCTGAAGTTTCCAAACAGTTTCCAAAGGCAGCCCCACGTAGAGCGTTGTACAGTAGTCCAAATGAGATATAATCAAGGCATGTGTCACTGAAGCCAGATCTGACATCTCAAGAAACAGGCGCAGCTGGCACACAAGTTTCAACTGTGCAAATGCACTCCTGATCACTGCTGAAACTTGGGCATCCAGGTTCAGAGTTGAGTCCAGGAGAACACCAAGGCTGCAAACTTGAGATTTCCGGGGGAGTGTAACCCCGTCCAGCACAGGCAAAGTCCCTATTCTCTGATCTGCCTTCCAACTGATCAAGAGCACCTCTGTCTTGTCTGGATTAAGCTTCAATTTGTTTGCCCTCATCCAGTCCATTACTGATAAGAGACACTGGTTCAGGACCAAGACAGCTTCCTTGGAATCAGATTGAAAAGAGAGCTAGAGTTGGGTGCCATCATCATATTGGTGACACCAAACACCAAACCTCTGGATGACCTCTCCCAGCAGTTTCATGTAGATGTTAAACAGCATGGGGGACAAAACAGAACCTTGAGGGACCCCACAGGCCAACCATTCCATTCCAACATCCTATGGAATCCTGGGATTTGCAGTTTAGGGAGGGACATTTAGAATTCTCAGCCAGAGAGCTCTATGGGCACAGTGAAATACAAACCCCAGAATTCCACAGGATGTTGAAAGGGGAATAATAGCACTATAATAGTGTAGTGCAGAAATGGCCAGTGAAAACCTTTCTCTTCACATGCTTACAATCTGAATTCGAGAGAGAAATTATATCAGGAAGGTATAGCCCCCCTTAAATAGGAAATTTTCCTCCAGTCTCTAGATTTCTAGCATTGCAGAGAGCATTGCAGAGAGTGAGACCTTGAAAATCATTCACACTTAGAACTCTTCCCTTTGCTGTGCTCACATGCCCTTGGTCACTTTGCCTGATGCTTTTCTTTGACTGTTGTTGTTATTATTGTGTACTTTCAAGTCATTTCTGACTTGTGGAAACCTTAAGGCACACCTATCATGGTGTTTTCTTGGCAAAATTTTTCAGAGGGGGTTTGCCTTTGCCTTCCTCTGAGGCTGAGAGAATGTGACTTGCCCAAAATTGCCCATTGGGTTTCTGTGGCCAAGTGGGGATTCAGACTCTGATCTCCCAGAGTCCTAGGAAACACCCAAACCACTACGCCATAGAAACTACAAGAGCCCTCCCCAGTTTTCAACCATGCAAGTATATCATAGAATCATAGAATCATAGAAATGTAGAGTTGGAAGAGACCACACGGGCTATCCAGTCCAACCCCCTTGTTACCCTGTTTCTCTGGGGTCCTGAGAAGGACGCCCAAATGACCAAATATTAACACAAAATTGGGGAAATCAGCTCAGAGCACTGCTTTAGCTTTACAAGAGGCAGGGTAACTTCAGCAGGACCTTTTGCTCTATGTCTACAGAGTCAGATCAATGAGCCAAACAAATTCAGAGTAAACCATTTAATGTTTTATTGAAAAGTAAACAAATAAGACAACAATCACACCACTAACTAAATAAGAAATAGGAAAATAGAAATGAATTTGGGAATAAGCAATATGACCTGATCCTGTAGTCCTGAGCAGCTGAAGACAATGAAACTTCCTGGGGAGCTCGCTATGCAAACTGGCAGCAAGACGACATGAAACTCAAAAAAACCAGCTCACTGAATTATCAAAACCAGGGGTTTTTATAATAAAGTTGTGCCTGTGATTCATGTCATAAACGTTGAGAACAAAGTTAACTTTGAAATGCACCAAAAGGCTTAGAAGTGGATCAAAATATATCAATCATGCAGCCCAAGTGTCAATCATTGGACACTTTTTATTTATGGGCGTGAATCAGGTATCTTGTGAGATGAAAGGCAAGATCCGGAGCCACAGCCAAAGCTTTGAAATGCCCGCCTAAGAGAGGGGAAGTTGGAATTCCCATCATTAACCAGCTGCTCCTTTGTGCCTGTGTTTTCTCTGGACCCTTGTAAACACATAAGCCAAGGTGCCATAGGTCAAATTATTTGATATCACAAAGGGATATCTAATGCTATCAAAGTTCATAACTAAATCACAGTTACAGTTCCCCCCCCGAAAATGTACAGTATTGGGACAATATTGGACATTTTCCAATTAAATATTTCCAATCAAATATAAATAACCACTGGTGGCGCAGTGGTTAATTGCCAGTACTGCAACCACAAGGTTGTGAGTTCAATCCTGCCAGGCTCCAAGGTTGACTCAGCCTTCCATCCTTTCGCAGGTCGGTAAAATGAGTACCCAGCTTGTTGGGGGCAATTAGCTAAAATACATTGTAAACCGCTTAGATAACACTAGTTGATAGGCGGTATAGAAATAAATGCTATTGCTATAAATATTTAAAATCAATTTTAGAGCCAAATAGAGGTCTACTGATATCAGGGTCATATTGCTCTTTGAGGAGAGGATTTGGCAACATTTCTAGCTAATAAAAGCATTCCCTAACTAGCAATATCTTATACCTAACTATGATATTAGCAAAACATTTATTTACAATAGTAAATGACAAATGAAACAATTTCAAAAATGGCAATATTGAACAAATGCACTGGTAGTGAATGGTGGTATATGGATGAATCTTCCCAATGAAGAATAGGCAATGCAACAATTGCAAACAGAGGAGCAATGAAATGCTGTATTTCCAAATGCAGGCTTTTAAAAATGATCAAAAAGGCAAATGAGAATGCGGGCTCTGAGTTCAAGGTCTGAGGAGAGGTGAGGTGCAAGTTGGAAAGTCCTCTACACCCCCCCCCCCGCCCAGATACAGGAGAGTTCAAAGTCTGATGATTGCGGGCATATGTGACACCCAAAAAGATTAGAACCATTGCAAAGAGTTCAGATTCAGCGGGTAGCTGGAACCAAATGACACTGCAATAGCGGTAAAATGTTCAGTTCGTTGATGAACTAACTAGGGCGTGTTAGCTCTTGGCAGGATTAGGCTTGTAAAGTGACAAATGGAATGGATATAAGCAGCAAAAATAAATGAAACGACAATTGATTAGCAGTATCCTCCAACAATTGGAGCATAAGAAATGTGTACAACAGAATCTTCTTTGATACAGCAAAATGTAAGTGAAATCAACAATTGATTACAAAATCTTCTTGGCCACAACAGTATCTGAGTGAAATGACAGTATTTTCCAACAATTGGAGGATACAAAATCTTCTTTGATCTACCTAACATAAATTTCTATTCTATGGTATGATATCTTCTTTAATAATGATAGCAGTATACAGATGACAATCACAAAACTCATGCAAACAATCCAGAAAAATAACAATGATCAGTTGAAATCAGTACAAACATAGTTGAGCATTTCTTATACTTGGATTAATTTTCAACTTAGGAATTTCAATTGTTAGATTTGTTAAACTGCCCAAGTTTAGCAAATCCATGAGTTCTGGGTTCAAATCCTACCACATTTAGTCTATTATTTTTACCACATGTCTACAAATCCTGTAAAGTCACACTAAAAATACATAAAAAGGAAAGAGAGACAGAAACATAGAGCGTAACATTACCCATTACTAAAAGTATATATCAAATAAAAACAATTAAAGGCAATACCTCATAATGCAATTAAAAACAAACAGCTTCATCAGCAATCAAGAAAAATGGTGTCGCAATCAAGAATTTGAATGAGGGCAATAGCTCAATTGAATGGCAGTGTTACAGAATGAGATTTCCAGTACATTGTGTATGCAAAAGTTCCTGGAACATTAAAAAAAAATTGAAACAAAAATGCATGCAAAATAGTGTTGTTGTTTTGAGATTTGTATAGATGGAGTGAGGAATTCACCCTCTTTAAGTGTCCAAAAAGTATGTGTGGTTGATTAAGAAATTTTCTGCAAAAAATGCAAAAAAAGGTCCAATTGATGAAATGTACTGCATAGACCATCAGGCTGTTAATGCACAGAGTTCAGTGTCTTTGAATAGAAAGTATATTTTCTTCTTGAGGAAAAGATATATTTTCTTCTGAAGCCTTAAAGAAGAAATCTGTTCAGGAGTGTGGCTTGAAAGTTTTCCACCACCCCCCTTGTATCAAAGGGTAGTCAAAGTACTTTGGGAGAGAGCAGAAGGTAAGCTGGGTCTGTGAAGACAACTTTAATAGGTGTTTTTGCAGGACTGTGGGGCTGAGTTTGTTTGCTTATTTCTCTGTGTTGTTGTTGTTTTTTTTGTGGGGGTTTTTTGTGTTTGTGTGTGTGTGTGTTTGTTTTGTTTTTGTTTTGTTTTTTTGCTAGTGCTGGCCGTGTGCTCTCCCTGAGCTCACAGCCTATTGTCAGCTAATTGTTTGTTAGTTAGTCAGTTCACTGTCAATCAAACTAGGAAGAGTTAATCAGGCTAGGGGGAGGAGCCAGCTAGGGGAAGGAGGCTTTATTAGGAACCCCCAGCAGTCTTCTTGCTGACTTCCAGAGGAGAGAGCAGAAGGTAAGCTGGGTCTGTGAAGACAACTTTGATAGGTGTTTTTGCAGGACTGTGGGGCTGAGTTTGTTTGCTTATTTCTCTGTGTTGTTGTTTTTTTTTTGTGGGGTTTTTTTGTGTTTGTGTGTGTGTGTGTGTTTGTTTTGTTTGTTTTTTTGTTTTTTTGCTAGCGCTGGCCGTGTGCTCTCCCTGAGCTCACAGCCTATTGTCAGCTAATTGTTTGTTAGTTAGTCAGTTCACTGTCAATCAAACTAGGAAGAGTTAATCAGGCTAGGGGGAGGAGCCAGCTAGGGGAAGGAGGCTTTATTAGGAACCCCCAGCAGTCTTCTTGCTGACTTCCAGAGGAGAGAGCAGAAGGTAAGCTGGGTCTGTGAAGACAACTTTGATAGGTGTTTTTGCAGGACTGTGGGGCTGAGTTTGTTTGCTTATTTCTCTGTGGTGTTGTTTTTTTTTTGTGGGGTTTTTTTGTGTTTGTGTGTGTGTGTGTTTGTTTGTTTGTTTTGTTTGTTTTTTTGCTAGCGCTGGCCGTGTGCTCTCCCTGAGCTCACAGCCTATTGTCAGCTAATTGTTTGTTAGTTAGTCAGTTCACTGTCAATCAAACTAGGAAGAGTTAATCAGGCTAGGGGGAGGAGCCAGCTAGGGGAAGGAGGCTTTATTAGGAACCCCCAGCAGTCTTCTTGCTGACTTCCAGAGGAGAGAGCAGAAGGTAAGCTGGGTCTGTGAAGACAACTTTGATAGGTGTTTTTGCAGGACTGTGGGGCTGAGTTTGTTTGCTTATTTCTCTGTGTTGTTGTTTTTTTTTGTGGGGTTTTTTTGTGTTTGTGTGTGTGTGTGTTTTGTTTGGTTTTTTTTTTTTGGTTTTTTTGCTAGTGCTGGCCGTGTGCTCTCCCTGAGCTCACAGCCTATTGTCAGCTAATTGTTTGTTAGTTAGTCAGTTAACAGTCAATCAAACTAGGAAGAGTTAATCAGGCTGGGGTCCGGCAGTGGAATGTGCTGCCACAGTGTGTGGTGGAGTCTCCTTCTTTGGAGGTTTTTAAGTGGAGGCTGGATGGCCACTTGTCGAGAGTGCTTTGAGGGTTTTCCTGCATGGCAGGGGGTTGGACTGGATGGCCCTTGTGGTCTCTTCCAACTCTACATTTCTATGATTCTATGATTCTATGATTCTATACAAAAAGTGGCGTCCTATTGTTTAATGGCAACTGTCTGGATCAGTTGGCTGCTGTCAGTCTTAACATATAAAATAATTAGCTGCCATCAGAGTGTTGAATAGATCAGGATACCTGCATTAGAAAGAAAACTCAAGAAAAAGGTTTATAGAAAATCCCACCCAGGACATCAGAGCTTGGTATGTCCCTGTTAAGGAACAAAAGGAAAGGAGGGAAAAAAACAAAAACAAACAAACAAACAAAAAATCTACACCATCCTTACCGTGTAGACACTAGCCCAAAATTAAAATCACCTAAAAGAAAAAGATTTGACCACCAGAGGGGCCATTGCCATATTTTGCAGTGGTCTGCAAAAAGGTTGAAACAAAAGGTTTTAATTGGCTGGCAATTTTTATGTCAAAAGCAATCTCTATATTTTGGATGAAGCTTAAAAAAAAAAATTAAAAAAAGTCTGTCTCAAGAGAGGTTTGCCCTGCCTCATAGTTATGCAAATACTCAAGAGACAAAGAGATCTGCAGCACCAGGAGAAACAATTAAATGTTTCCTGAGCTCAGACTTTCAGTAAGCATTTTAAAAACATTTCTCTAGGAATCAAAAATAAGAAAATGCAAAAATAAAAATCAAACAAAAATCATATCATGCTATGTTGCTTACACAGAGCAAAAACTGTATTATTTCTCTGTATTATTTCAGGGCGGTTTCCAAACAAACTTTAATTCTTCCTCAGAAATGAGAGCTGCAACATTCTTTTCACTAAATTGCTCCGAATTCACACCTCCTTTGTTTTCCTTTGAAAGAGGCAACAAAGATAAAAGATTGTCTTTGCTAATGAAATCCTGTGGGGTCTGTGGCTCTGGAAAGGATCCTCTTTGAGGACTAGCAACTTGGGGGAAAGGACAGTTTTTGAAAAGGACAGTTTCCTTTTCTGCAATTTCCTTATTGCAATCCTCATGGCTAACATGTGTTTTGGCATGTTCTTCCTTTTGAGTGGGCAGTCCACTCTGAAGCATCTGGATTTGTGCTGAAGCTTTCTCAAATTTGGCCTGGGCTTCCTGTACAGCAAATGAAAGGGCCAATTTTTCTGCTTGCAGAGCACTGTTTTGTGCTCTCAATTGCTCCAATTCTTGTGCCTGTCTTTCAGTTTTTTGGGTGAGCTCCTGAACGTTCAAGGTTTCTTTTGCATCAACTAAAATAGTGGCAGAGATGGTGTCCTCAGGCAGCTTTCTCTGGGGGTGGCAATCGGAAGGGAAGGAAAAAAAAACTAACTGACTGCTGTGTTTGGAGCTCCCTCTCAAGCAACTCTATCCTCTTGTGACATGCTGCATGAATTGGTTGAAGCGCATTTAGTGCTGCAAGAATTGGTTGCAGCGCATTTTGTGTTGCGTCAGAATTTAAAAATCCATTGGCAGGGGTTTTGTCCCTATCAGTCCTAATGCCTGCCTTCTCCCAGGACCTCCCACATTTGCCTGGCCTCAATTTGGCCATGACATTACTAGGGAGTTCCTTGAACTGAGGGCACCCCTATTCTGAAAAATTCAAACTGGGATATAGTCCAACAGGAGGAGGACCATTAGTCACACCTTGTACTGGCTGATTTCTTCCCTCCTGGAGGTGTTTGTCCAAAGCCTCTATCAGTTCCACAGTGGGCCTTTTATCAAATTGGCTCATGTCCAGTCCTAGCTTTCTCAAGACACCTCAAATCTTCACTCTCTCAGTTGAGTAAGTTTGAGAGGAGGGGTCATAGCCACCAGATGTCTCCCCAGGAGCATTACTGCCTAGGGCTGTTTTGAAGCCTGAGGCACAGGAGTGGTGGCTCTGTGATCCTGCTTGGGAGGGGGCGTGAATTCCAGTTCCCTCTTGGAACTGAATCTGGGGCTGTCTTCCTAAATCTTGAATGGGGTCCAAAATTAGAGTAAGTTACCTCCTGTATGGGCTCCCAATTTTCAGCTTCCTTTTTGTGGGGCTTCTGTGGGGGTTTCAAAGCTCCAGTCTCACAGAGTAAGTCAGACACTCTCCTCAGATTGGCGTTAAAATCATCCCAGGTTGTGGTCTCGGGATTTATGAGACCCAAAGCCATTTTAGTCTCATAGTTCAAGCCTCTATAAAGGAGAGTTTTGAACTCCAAAATGTCAAAGTTGTGCCCACGGGCGGTTGATGGGACTTTATCTGCAAGAATAGCCAGTAGCTGCTTCCGCGCCACATAAGCCTCAGGGTTTTTCCAGGGACCCTGTTGCTCCATGACGTAGAGGACACCAGCACTCTGTCCAGGCCAGAGGATCCTCACTATCTCCCTCATCCAGTCGTGTGCCTCAAGCCTAACTAGGCTACGAGCAGCCACGGCTGACTCAAGAGTAGGAAGTTCCACGGGAGACATACAAAGGTGAGCTGACTGAGTTAAATCCTGACCGTTAGCGGTGAGATGTGAATGAATGACTGCATTCAGCCACATGATCCCAGTGGACTTATTTAGGGGACCCAGTTGGTCTGCGATGGCTTTTACCTCAGTGGCACGCCAGGGGACCCTAGTTTCAGTGATCTGTGTCTCCTGTTCTTCCACATCACTAGAACTACCTGCTCCAGTGGTGATAGTTCTGCGTGTCACAGATCGTGTCTCTACGGGATGGACGGGGACCTTAGAGTCACTCCAGTCCGGGTTAACAGGAGGAGGGGCCAAAGCTTCCTCCGGCAAAGGCTCATCCCTATTTTCCTGCACAAGCGAGGGGAGCAGCTCCGGGCACACAGCCGATATTAAAGCCTTACGAGTTTGGAGCTGACTCTCCAGTGTGGCAATTTGCTTCAGACACTCAGAGTGGCTGACTGCATCCTGCTGTTCCTTAACTTGCCCAACCGTGTATTTAGCAGCGGCTCGGGCATGTTCCAGCTCAGCCTCTAAGGCTTGCGCTTTCTCTTCCCATGTCTGGGCGACCAAAGTCAAATAACTCAATTTCTGAGCTGAGACTTGTGCTACAGATGCAAAAGTCACCTTGTCTGCCCTCAATGCCTCAATCTCGGCTTGAAGCCGGGGAATTTCCTTTTCTCGTTCTGCTAGCTTCCCCCGGGTCTCCACTAGGGTATTACTAGCATCTCTGGCCACAAGCCATAAACCTCAAACTGTCAATGCATTCTTTGATGGCCCAAATGGGTTTCTAGACTTAGCTGACAGGGCATATGCTTCACGGAGTGAATCAAAGGGATTTGCCGTCTGAAAAACCGAATTTTTTCAGGGGCAGTTGCCCCCCTTACGCAACACTCAGTGCTCTAACTTCCCTCAGACCTCCTCCTCGCACATGAGGTCCTTCACAGTAACGACAGACGTAACAACAGAGCTATCCTTAGCCATCTCTACACTTCTAAATTCACAAATCCACAAACCACAAATAAAACTCACAAGTCAAACAACAAGGGACCAGGAATCTGGAGGGATGGGAAGACCACCTAGGTCCCTGGGGGGATTTGGAAAATGAACTCACTGGAACTTCAACAGGAAAGAAGGAAGGCAGCTGATTCTCCAGCCTGCCCAAACAGAGTCTCTCTCATACAAGAGGACAAGGAAACGGTTGGCGCATGTGATGGGAAGGGCACTAAGACCCAGGAGACACCCTTCAGGAGTACTCGCCTGCCTGAAAGGGGGAGGACAAACCCAATGGAACTTACTAAGCTGTCTGGCCAAACAGCTGGGGAAAAGGGATGAAGGAACTGAAAAACAACCGTTCCTAAACTGGTTTTTTGGGGTGAGGGGGTACCTTCCTCTCCCTTGGGATAAACCTCTAAACCAGTGGTTCTCAACCTGTGGGTCCCCAGAAGTTTGTGGACTTCAGCTCCCAGAAGCCCCAGCCACTATGGTCAATGCTCAGGGCTTCTGGGAGCTGAAGTCCACAAACATCTGGGGACCCAAAGGTTGAGAACCACTGCTCTAAACCCAAGACTAGGTGGGATTCTCCAACCCTATCCTAGTCAGCTAGCCAAATTCTTAAGAAGCCAAGATGCACTCGCGCCTCTTTAACACACAAAAGAAAAACCAAGCCAAATCTCGAAGAAGGGGGGCGAAGACACGGAAAGAGCAGGAGGGAACTCCGCTTTTCCTCTAAAGTGCTTTGTGCGTGCCTTGCTGCTTGCTAAGATGTTGAATGTGTGTAGACTGTTCCTTAACGCTATCCACTAACGCTAAAGCCAGCCCACAATAGACCCAAGATGGGAGGTGATTCCCAGGACAAAAGAAAAAAGGGGAAGAGATTCAGAGATTCCCACCCAAAAGAATGCTAAGCACACAGAGAACACACACACACAACGTTCCTGCCTAGCTGTGCTCTAATATTGCTCACTGATCATTCTCTAATTCAGCACCACTTGGTTTGAGAAAGTTAGGTATTAGGTATTCCTTTTCAAAACAGAGGTACTGGAGCTGCCTGCGTTGCTCCACCAATCTGTTACCCTGTTTCTCTGGGGTCCTGAGAAGGACGCCCAAATGACCAAATATTAACACAAAATTGGGGAAATCAGCTCAGAGCACTGCTTTAGCTTTACAAGAGGCAGGGTAACTTCAGCAGGACCTTTTGCTCTATGTCTACAGAGTCAGATCAATGAGCCAAACAAATTCAGAGTAAACCAATTAATGTTTTATTGAAAAGTAAACAAATAAGACAACAATGACACCATTAACTAAATAAGAAATAGGAAAATAGAAATGAATTTAGGAATAAGAATACAACCTGATCCTGTAGTCCTGAGCAGCTGAAGACAATGAAACTTCCTGGGGAGCTCGCTATGCAAACTGGCAGCAAGACGACATGAAACTCAAAAAAAACCCGGCTCACTGAACTATCAAAACCAGGGGTTTTTATAACAAAGTTGTGCCTGTGATTCATGTCATAACCTTTGAGAACAAAGTTAACTTTGAAATGCACCAAAAGGCTTAGAAGTGGATCAAAACATATCAATCATGGAGCCCAAGTGTCAATCAATGGACATTTTTTATTTATGGGCGCGAATCAGGCATCTTGTGAGATGAAAGGCAAGATCCGGAGCCACAGCCAAAGCTTTGAAATGCCCGCCTAAGAGAGGGGAAGTTGGAATTCCTGTCATTAACCAGCTGCTCCTTTGTGCCTGTGTTTTCTCTGGACCCTTGTAAACACACAAGCCAAGGTGCCATAGAAAGGTCAAATTATTTGATATCACAAAGGGATATCTAATGCTATCAAAGTTCATAACTAAATTACAGTTACAGCCTGCCAAGCAGGAACACCCTCAAAGCACTCCCGACAGATGGCCTCTCTGCTTAAAAACCTCCAAGGAAGAAGACTCCACTACACTCCGAGGCAGCATATTCCACTGCCGGACAGCCCTGACTGTCAGAAGTTCTTCCTGAGGTTGAGGTGGAATCTCCTTTCCTGCAGCTTGAATCCATTGCTCTTTGTCCTGGTCTCTGGAGCAGCAGAAAACAAGCCCTCTCCTTCCTCTACATGGCATCCCTTCAAATATTTAAACACGGCTATCATGTCCCTCTTAACTTTCTCTTCTGCAGACTAAACATACCCAGCTCTCTAAGTCTGTCCTCATAGGGCATGGCTTCCAGGCCCCTCACCATTTTGGTCTCCCTCCTCTGGACTTGCTCCAGCTTGACCATGTCCTTCTTGAACTGGGGTGCCCAGAACTGGACACAGTATTCCAGATGAGGTCTAACCAAAGCAGAGTAGAGTGGTACCAGTACCTCCCTCGATCTAGACACCATACTCCTATTGATGCCGCCGAGAATTGCATTGGCTTTCTTGGCTGCCGCATCACACTGCTGACTCATGTTCAGCTTGTGGTCTATGAAGACTCCTAGATCCTTTTCACATGTACTGCTATCCAGCCACATGTCCCCCATCCTATATTTCTGTATTCCATTTTTTCTACCTAAGTGTAGGACCTTACACTTCTCTCTGTTGAATTTCATTTTGTTAGCCTTGGCCCAGCTCTCCAATCGATCCAAGTCATTTTGAATTTTGATCCTGTCCTCCTGCATATTAGCAACTCCTCCCAATTTGGTGTCATCTGCAAATTTGATGAGCATGCCCTCTATTCCTTCATCCAAATCATTGATAAAAATATTGAACAGCACTAGGCCCAGGACAGAACCCTGTGGCACCCCACTAGTCACTTTTCTCCGGGATGAGAAGCAGCCATTTGTGATCACTCTTTGGGTTCGGTCGGTCAACCAATTACAAATCCAACTAACAGTAGTCCTGTCTAGCCCACATTTTACCAGCTTCATTGCAAGAATGTCATGGGGAACTTTGTCAAAGGCCTTACTGAAATCGAGATATACTACATCCACAGCATTCCTCTCATCTATCAAGCTAGTAACTCTATCATAAAAAGAGATAAGATTAGTCTGGCATGACTTATTTTTGAGAAATCCATGTTGACTTCTCATGATTACCGCCTTGCTTTCTAAGTGATTAGAAACTGACTGCTTAATGATCTGCTCCAGGATCTTTCTGGGCACTGATGTCAGGCTGACTAGGCGATAATTATTTGGGTCCTCTTTTTTTCCCTTCTTCAAGATGGGGACAACATTTGCTCTCTTCCAGTCTGCTGGAACTTTTCCTGTCCTCCAAGATTTCTCAAAGATTATAGCAAGCGGTTCCGAAATGACCTCTGCCAGCAATTTTAATATCCTAGGATGCAATTCATCTGGCCCTGGAGACTTGAATTCATCCAGTGTGGCCAGGTATTCCTGTACCACCTCTCTACCTATTACGTGCCTCATTTCCCCTGCTTCCTCACCTGCTCCCCAACCGCCAGGTTGAGTGCTTGTGTCCTTCTGGGAAAAAACTGAGGCGAAGAAGGTGTTAAGTAGCTCTGCCTTTTCTCTTCCCACTGTGAGTAATTCACCATCTTCTCTGCACAGCAACCCTATCGTCTCCTTCTTTTTCCTTTTGCTGAGGATATCACCCACACTTAGGTTGCCCATCTTTAATAGTTGTGTTCTTGTTTTTATTGTGTGTCTTCAAGACATTTCAGATTTACGGTGACCCTAAGGCAAACCTATCACAGCCTGTGTGTGGGGGTTATTGGGAAGATTTGTTCAGAGAGAGTTTGCCATTGCCTTCTTCTGAGGCAAGCTGGTGACTTGCACAAAGTCCCCCACTGGTTTTTCATGGATGAGCAGAGATTCAAACTCTGGTCTCCCAGTGTCCTAGTCCAACTGTCCAACCATGACACCATGCTGGCTCCCTTTCTTCTGATACCTAAAGTATATTTCTAGATGTTCCACTGAGGTTAAACTCAGGCTGGGCAATATGCAGCCTTAGGTCACTGAAGCATCCTCAGAAGCCTCTCTCAAAAGCCTCCAGACCTGAACTTAAAAAAAAAAAAAATCAGGCTAATTTCAGGCATTTTTTTTTTTTGGCCCTAAAATGGGTCCAAAGCCACCAAAATAACCTGAAAATTTGATTACTAGGAACTGTAGTACCAAACATCTGAAGGTAACCAGCTTAGAGGGAACTAATAATAAATACTGAGCCGGCGACTGAAGAGACTGCTGCAAAGCAGACATTGGGTGCATCCAGACTGATTGAAAAGTACCAGATTTTGTACCTATTCTTTCCCATTGACCTGGGGAGCTGGTGTTAAAAAGTCTCTGATTGTACTGAGAACTGACAGAAAAATATTCTGGGATAAAGAAAATGTGTATGTGTGACAGGGCCTACTTCTTCCTCCCTCAGACTGGTATGGCATCTCCTCAATCTGATAAGCTCCGGAAGGGACACCTAAATGCGGTCCAAATCTTACTAAGTTGGGGGAATTAGCAAAGAGCACAGGCTAGCAATACGAGAGGCAGGGTAACGCAGCGAGATCTTTAACTCTATGTTTATGGGGTCGGGCCGCGACAAGAACTAGGCAAAGTTATTCAATTTAAAGATTTTATTGTAATGTCGACATTTTGGCACACACAGACACACGCACTCACGCACTCATACAAGAACTATAGAAGCAGAAAGAGAGGAAAATTGATAGGGGTTTTAAGCAGATTTCTGGGGTGATGCTCCACCTGATCCTGCAGTCTGGGGGAAGAGAAATAGAGTTCGAAGCTTGGGTTCATGGTTTCCCAGCATGTGGAGGTTGAGGGGAGGCTCACCAAACAGAGCGGCAGCAGTTCAGGATGCAAGGTACGAGCGTTCCGACAAGAAGCTCAAGCTTGGGGTTTTTGTAGGGAAGATTGTACCTGGAGGCTAGCCCTCTCCGAGGAGAACAATAGAGATTTGAGTGGAGACAAAGCCTCCGAAAGGTCAAAATCAGAATTGATGAAATTTGGCCAGCACTGCCAACTGTTAGAACAGAATGCAGATGAGGAGCGCTTAGGGTTTGTATAGAGCAAGCAGTTTGGGGCTGAGAGCCCTTGCATTTGCTTAATGGTCGGCTGTGTCATGAGGGCACTACTGACTGTGCGACAGATCGTTGTTTATTGGCCTAGATCTAGCTTGCATAATTGAGGCTGTGTGGCCGTGCCTGCCTACTCAGGCTCTCCGTGACCCTTTCAGACACGTGGAGTTCATCTTATGGAGTGCCACATCGAAATATTAACCATAACCAATATGAAATTGTAGACCTCGGGCTTAGGCCAGATAACTGCAGTAAGAGTGTCCTGTCACTTCCACGAACAGCTCTGCCTCCCCGCTGCATAGCACCACCTTTGTGTAAAGGTTGAGGCTTTTCAATGGTTATTCGGAACCCCTCTTAGTTCTATGGTTTATAGTTTATGGTCTACGGTTTAGTTCTTTTCTGTGTGTCTTTGAATACTTGTATACCATTTAGCCAGGCCAGTAGTTATAAAAATAAATGGACATATTTATTAAAATAACATACAGAAAAAAGTATTGGAATTCAGATGTAGGTCAAAGGTAATACAGTTCTTCAGAATACTTTTAGTCAGTTCCCTTATATCTTTAAACTATCATAGAATCACAAGTAACATAAATAGCCCTTTGGCTACATTCGAACCAAAGACTCAACTCCCTACTCTAGATCACACTTTCTGACCAGGTTCTATAATGGTTTAATTACTCTTCTGCCTCTCTCTAGGCTTCCCTGAGAATTAAATCCATTTCCCGCACAGACTGCCTCCCTGGCTGACTGAGGGACTTTGCTCCAGAGCTCTTACTGGCTGAGGGACTGACTTTAGAGTTCTTTTTCACTGAAGACTGCTCAGTAACAATCAGCGTTTGTTTTATATTATCTTTTTCTCTCATTCACCAGATCATCTGGTTTCTTTCTTGAAGAGCTATTCTTGTTGCCGGCAACCTGTTGCTAAACTGCGCTGGCACTCAGGATAGCCACACACCCCAGAATTCTGTTACAGTATAGATCTCCAGAATAAAATTGGAAAGAAGAGGAACATAATCTGGGACCTTCTGGTATTTTTAATCGTACTGCATGCTCTTTTGGATTCCAAAAGATTCCAGAAAACCTGGGTCTTTTTCAGACAGCACAATCATAGCACTTGGGTACCACTTTAGTTGACATGGCTGCATCCTACAGAATCCTGGGATTTGTTGCTTTGGTACTCAGAGTTTTCAGTCAAGGAAATCCAGTGCCTCACCAAACTACAAATTTTAGGCTTCCACTGGATGCAACTATGGCAGTTAAAGTGGTATGAAACAGCTTCATTTGAGTAGCATGAAAGAAACCAGCAACAGTATTGTATTCGTGAAATAGCCAATGTTTCAGTCAATGAGAAGTTATAGTTGTAGCAATAGGTAAAGCTATACTTGATGTGAAAGATTAAGGACTGGATATTTTTACTTTAAAAGGAGCATCCAATTTTGATTGAATGCTGTGTCTTAATTCTGCCTATTATCTGGACTTACAGAAAGTTGCAGAGAAGGATTTAAATAGTGAAAATGAAATTGGGTAATGGTTACATATCATTCCCCTTGTTTAAAGGGTTTTGTTTCTTTGTTAAAGAAATCCAAGTTAAAGAAATCTCCAGCATGATATGTGGCTTGGCCTTCACTCTGTCTGGTGACAGTTTTACCACAAAAGACATACCAAACATCTGAACTGTGAAACAATCAACTGAGAGAACAATTTGTCTTTGTCTAAGGCTACAAAAATATACCCCTCAAAGATACTATTTTCTTCAAAATGTGAACATGCTGGATGTTTTATAAATATAAATTCCATCCCCATTTGTTGTGTGCCTTCAAGCTGACTCCAGTGTATGGTGACTCTGTTCTAGGGTTTTCTTGGCATGGTTCATTCAGAGTGGGTTTGCCATTGCTTTCCTGTGAGGCTGAGAGAGTGTAACTTGCCCAAGGTCACTCAGTGGGTTTCCATGGCAGAGTAAGGATTCATACCTCGATCTTCCAAAGTCCTAGCACAACACCCAAACTACTATCTTACAGAAGCTACAAGAGAGTAAAGCTATGACAGAACATTTAATCTCCCACTGCACTCAAAAATACTTCAAGAAACATTTCTTTCATAAACGTAAATGAGAAGAAGCAAGAACCCATCAACTGAAAGTCCAACCAGAGTTTTTTTTTTTATCATCCTAGCTATTCAGAAGAGCATTTCTCCTACTTGTTTCAAGATCTGGAAGATTACCAGCAAGCAAGAACATCTATAAAAGAAAGACTTTTTTCCCTATTATGACAAGTACCAGGTAAGAAACCAAGCCAAGTGTTTTTGTATCCCTGTAAAAGCTGATATTTAGAAAAACCACTTGAGGTATCCTAATGACGTTAATCTGGTACAGTAATGACTTTCAGGTCAGTCTGTGCTCTCAAATAGCAGACCTCAGGAACATATTCAGCTTTTTTGCCTCTGCCTTGTTGCTTTTTTAAGCAATTGGTAATAGCTTGTGATAGTTCTGTCATACTAGCACTTAAAAACAATACCAGCGGTCAATTCCTAATTGAGAATGTTTGAGAAAGAAAAAGAGCTGCCCCCAAATTACTAATTTGATTTCTATTCCAAAGCCATCCAAAAGTTAACATGTCATTTCTAATTGATCCTTGCAGCTTGGTCAGGCTTTATATTTAGTTTTCTTGTGAAATCAGTCTTTGGGAAAAAAAATCTGTCATGGATAGAGCATCAGAAGTACATGATTATTAGCAGTAAAGACAAAAGGAAATAATCCAGAACAATGCACTCACAAGACTGTGTTCTTTTATTATTATTTCATTATTGTTTTATTATCACAGGAGAAAAGTTCTTGTTCATTTTTTTCTTGACTTTACAAATTTGTCATCATACGTTTGTCCGCCACAAAGATAAGTTTAATCAAAGAGACATTGACTGGGTTCCAAGGGCCATACATCCAGTTGCATGAGAAACCTCTAAAGACAGTCAAGTCTTTGCTTGATAAAGTTTTTGCTACAGCACTTTGCACCACAGAAGAGTTCGACCTTTGTTTGAAAGCTGAATTGCATTGCTTTTTCGACAACAGGGAAGAGCTAAAAAGATCTTGCTTGGTATATCATTTGTTCCTGAGCTGGTTTGGTACAGCTTCTGTGGATTAAAAATGTGGTGACATTTGCCCCAGTTGAAAAATACATTTGATGAGCATGTCATGGCACACCTGGGGAATGACTGGGCAAAGTATGGCTCATTTCCTAGGGGACGTGGAGTAAACGGCTGAATCATGATAGTGAGATCATGACACGGGGTTGCATCAGCCAAAGGCCCTGAGTGATGACATGGAAGCAGGTGTGTATAAAAGAGGAGATGGAATGCTTACTCTCTCTCTGACTCTCTGCATCCCGTCACTCTGATCCTAAAACTCTGATGCTGATTGTCTGATGCTGAATCTCTGCCTGTGGATCTGTGTATCTTGTGTACAGATGTATATACTGCAACTTTGAAGATTAAAGCCTCCAGGTATTTTGGATGACAAACTCTGTGTCCATGAGTTTACTAACCGGTGGGTAGAGGGGTCAGAGCTGATGCTGTAGTTGTACTCTGCTCACATGCTTGTTGCTGTTTTGGAAACTCTGCTGTGTTATGCTTGCCTCTGGGACACTTTCTGTCCAGAGATTAGAGGTTCCAAGGAGGATTTTGTGCTGGTGCTTTAAATCAATCTCCCGACAGCCTCAACACCAGCATTCACAGCAATAGCCAGCAAATATCATAAGAACAGCTCATCACACCTCATACAACTTTTAATACCTATTGGACTTGTATTGTCAGGAACAGAATCCACTCACAAATAATATAGTCCAAAAACTATATATTTTATTGGCAGTGAGATACATGTAACAACTTTAGTGGTCAAACTGAAAAGCAAGAGAGATGTGAAAGTGCTTAAGCATCCCCAAGCTAGAAATTGCATTCCCGAGTTCAGTACCAGGCATTGTTTACTTAATGGCTTTCAAGCTGCTATTATGACATCTCCCATCAATATTATGGTGGGGCAGAGTAACTACCAGACACCTATCCTATTTCTGGGCTTCCCATAGGCAACTGATTGGCCAATGTGGCCAATGTGGACTTCCCATAGCCAGTCCATAGATACTATCAAATAATATTGAACACTGTTCTATGTTACTATTAGGTGGATTCATTACTGGTTGATCAACCAAACTTAGTGAGTGCTCACCAGTGGTTCCTCTTCATGCTAGACAGAAGTGTTACCACCGTGTTCTGGCCTGACCTTTGGTGAACCAAAGATATCATTTTGATACCATAATTCGGCCCTACTCTGCCACCAGCCAAGTGTTTGTGAGGCCCACCAAACAAGCGCGAAGCTAGGCATAGCTATTACTTGCTGCTCTCACCAAATCAAGCCAGATATTGCCTGATCTGCTTTAGGGGACCTCCTGAAACAAACACCTTCATTACATATGCACGCTACCACAAAGGGACCCTCTGCTCTGAGAGTACACCCTGGCGAGCTACGTACTTAACTGCCGAGCTAGCTGCATTTACATACCGGCTATACCATTGTCAATTCGGACTCTAACTCAATCATGCAAATTCTGACCTTTTGGAGGCTTTGTCTCCATCCTAAAACTTATTGTTTTCGCCCAAAGACCAGACTAGCCTGCGGTTGTGCTTTCCCCTATAAAAATCCCCTGCTTTTGAGAGCTCTTTGGAACTCTCGCCGGATCGCTTGGACTTTATTCTGCTTTGCTGCCGCTCAGTTCAGCAGATTCCCCTGGTTGCCAAACTGGGTTTCTTCCTCTTCAATCAGGCTCCTTCAGGACTGCAGGACAGGTGGCGTATCACCCATTCCCCTTGAAATTCTCTTTTCCTTTCTAGTTAGGAGTGTGTTTGTGTTTTTCTTTAACAACTGTTTAATAAATCTTAATTGTTGTTTGAACCATTTGCCTCCTCGCTGACCTGACGCTGTATACATAGGGTAAAAGATCCTGCTGCGTTGCCCTGCCTCTCGTTAGCCAAGAGAGTGCTCCAGCTAATTTCTCAATCTTTGCTAAGTTTGTATGGTTATGTGGGCGCACCTCCCAGGACCCCCAATTCACAGGGTAACAGAGTGGTGGAGCAACGCAGGCAGCCCCGGTACCCCTAGTTTGAGAAGAAATCCAGAACCTCCTCAAACTGGGCAGTACTGACATAGGGAACAGTCAGTGAGTGATTTTAGAGCGCTGGTAGGCAAGATAGTGTGTGTGTGTGTGTGTGATTTCTACATGTTTGTGCAGTACTTCTATCGGGTGGATATCTGTACCCCTCTCTTGTCTTGTCCTGGGAACCACCTTTCCATCTTGGGTCTATCGTGGGCTGGGATCTGAAGTGTTAGGACGCTAGCACGTTAGGAACAGTCCACACTCATTCAAAACCTTAGCAGTAAGGCACACGGCACGGAAGGAGCAACTCCATTTCTTTCGTTGTCCCCTTGTGAGTTCCCTTGGTTTTTGGTTTCGTTTGTATTGGAGAAGGCGCGGGTGGTGAGTCCCGGCTTCTCAGTTTTGCGGGTGTGCCCTGATATTGCCGGCTTGTTAGGATTGGTTGGTGAGTCCCAACCTAGCTGTGGCTTTAGCAGTTTAACTTGAGGTAGAGGAGGTACCCCTCACCCAGAAAACCAGAATAGGGGCAGTTCAGTTTTGGGCTCCTTGTCCCTCTTCCCCTGCTGTTCGGCCAGACAGTGTAGTAAGTTCCTTTGAGTTCGTCACCCCCCCTTCCAGTGAGCCTCGGAAGTGCTCCTGAGGGTTCCCCCACTGGGCCTAGGTGGCCTCCCCATCCCTGAACCGTTGGCCTTGTCCTTTTGTCGTCAGTGCTGTCGAGGTGCAGAACCGGGCCTGAACATACAAAGTGACCCTTGTTTGGGCAGGCTGGAGTTTGGTTCCTTTTCCCTCTTCCATAGCAAAGTTGCAGTGAGTTCATTTTCCTTAGCTCCCCCAGGGTCTTGGTGATCCTCCTCGTCACTCCAGGTCCTGGTCCTGTATTTGTGCAGGAAGTTGTGTAGGGAGTTGTGTTGTGTAGTATAGAGAGATGGCTAAGGAGAGCCCTGTTGTAGTTAAGGACCTCATGTGTGAGGAGGAGGTTCATGGGAAACTGGAGAGATGGGTTTTAGGCAAGGGAAAGTGCCCCTGGAAGGATTCTGTCTTCCAGATGGCCGATCCCTTCGCCTCTCTCCAGAAAGCGTACGCCCTGGCGCGTATATCAAAGAACCCATTTGGGCATTCGAAGGATTCATTGGCAGCTTGAGGACTTTGGCTAGCGGCTAGAGATGCTAGCAGTGCCCTAGTTGAGACCAGGGAAGCTAGCAGAAATGGAGAAGGAGAATGCCCAGCTTCATGCCAAGATCGAGACCTTGCGAGCAGACAAGGTAACTTCTGCGTCCGTTGCACAGGCCTCATCCCAGAAGTTGAGTGACCTCACCCTAGTCGCCCAGACTTGGGAGGAGAAAGCACACGCCTTAGAGGCTGAGCTTGATCATGCCCGGTCTGCAGCTCGTTTTATGGTTAGCCAGGTAAAAGAACAGCAGGAGGCTGTTAGTCACGCAGCCTGCCATAAGTAGATTGCTGCCTTGGAAAGTCAGCTCCAGACGTGTAAGGCCTTAATTTCGGTGGTGTGTCCAGAGCTGCTTCCTAGTTTTGCCCAGGAGGACCCCTTGCCAGCAGATGCCCCGGCATCCTCCCCACACAATCCAGACTGGGAAGCCCCTAAGGTGCCAGTCCACCCAGTTGAGACGCGGTCCATGACCCGCAGAACTGTACCGGCTAGCAGTGGTGGTGAAGAAACCCAGGAGACTCAGGTCACTGAGGCTAGAATCCCCTGGCCTGCAACTGAGGCAAAGGTAATTGCAGATCAGTTAGGACCCCTGAACCAGTCCACCGGCAGCATGCGGCTCAACGCAGTGACACATTCGCACCCAACAGCCAATGGCGAGGACCTGACCCAACTGGCTCGCCTTTGCATGTCCCCGTTGGACCTTCTGACTCTTGAATCAGCCGTGGCGGCTCGAGGTTTGGTTAGGCTCGAGGCGCATGACTGGATGAGAGAGGTTATAAGGATCCTTTGGCCTGGACAGAGTGCGAGTGCACTCTACATCATGGAGCAGCAGGGTCCTCGTGAGAACCCTGAGGCTTACGTAGGGCGGAAGTAGCTACTCACCATTTTAGCTGAGAAGGTGCCCCTAACGGCTGGTGGGCACAATTTTGATAAAGTGGAGTTCAAGACTCTGTTGTACGGAGGCTTGAACCACGAGACAAGATTGGCCCTGGGCTTGGTGGACCTGGCCACGACATCTTGGGAAGAGTTTGGGAACAACCTCCGCAGGGTCGCCGACCTGTTGTGAGAGGCTGACTCCCTGCGTCCTCCCTCAAAGGTCCACAGGAGAGACCCTGGGAATTGGGAACCCATATCGGAGGTAACTTACTCCAATTACAGACCGCATTCCCAACATAGGAAATCGGCACCGAATTCCGTTCCATGAGGGAACTGGAACTCGCGACCCCGACAGGATAGGCAGTGGCAGTGAAGGGACCCCTGCAGCCAGCCCGGCAAGGCGGAGAACCCTTCACAGCAGCCCACGGCCCCCAAGCAATTCTCTGAGTCTAGTTTTCCCAGGGAAATATCTGGTGGGTACGAGCCCCCGACCCAGCTGTCTCGCACGGATAGGGCTAGGATTTGGGGAATGCTGCACTCAGCAGGGGTAGACAGGACTTCCCTAGATGTGAAGCCCACTTCAGAGCTTCTGGATACTCTGGAGAGACACTGGTTTCCGAAGGACCACCAGCCGGTCCAGGCCGTCACAAACAGCCCACCTCTGGTTGGTGGTCCCCCGGACTTGAATTTGGACTAGGGATGCCCTTGGTCCCACAGGTTCCAAAGCCATGCGATTGCCAAGTCACGGCCATGCAGGCGAAGGAAACCCCTGGTGAAGGCAGGCACCTAGACTGAGGGAGGAGACCCTCCTGCCACCCTTGAGTAGACCCTGGCGCAGCATTGAGCGTACTGCCCCTTGAACCAGTTAGTCCCGGTGAGCCTACGTCTGAACATGTCCAGTCTTCTGGCTATGGCGGGGGGGAGTCATTTGGCACTGATCTGGAAGGACATTCTGCGTCCTTTGGAGATGTTTTGTTGTAATTTTTTGGCTTGGGAAAGCCGTGGCGATAACGATGGCCTTTTTGGCATCATCCTCCCACGAAACCCCAAGTCCATTGCCTGCAGCAGGGACATGCTCCCAAGGTCATTAGTGCAGGGACCTCAGGTAGTTTCGGCCACGCAGGGCGGCGCCGCCATTCCGGTCCCCAGTGTAGTTTTGTTAGCTCCTGGATAGACGCTAGATATGCGCGAGGAGGCGATTGTGGCTATAGCCTGCCTCCCTTTCTGCATGTTGTGCTGCCGCTTTGCCTTCAAAGGCCCTCGCAGCATTGTGATTGTGGCATTGGTGGTTGTGAGATGGGCCAGTCTAGTTTGGGGCTCATTCTCAGTCACCGTCCTACCGGACAAGACTGTTGTACCGGAGGTCCTTGGGCTTAACCCAGACCTCCACTCGGGATTTGGAAAATGGGTTCCCACCCAGGATTCAGCTGTGGCACTCCTGCTGGTCTTTTTGACAACCCTAGTAAAGGATTGGAAAGGGAAACCCCCAGACCGGGAAATCCCTGTGATAGCACACCTCAGTGTAGGCAGAACTTTGCCTCCCTTCATGGGATGGAAGCCCCCCTGAGGAGATGGCTCAGGCCTCTCCCCCTTCCCTTTTGTAAATAGTCCCTTTCTATGGTCTTGATGGAGGTTCCATCTCTGTTCCCTACAGGGAGACGGAATGGACCCATCGATGTGGTTTGCTGTTCTGTCTTTATTGTTTGAATACACCTGTGGAATAGGAGTCTCCCCAGAGTTTAGTTATATATACACAGACTGGCAGCATAACGTACACACTATCTGCCACTGGAACTCCTACCCGGAAACAGAAGCCATGCTTCGCAAATCAGAGTTATACCCTTGGTATCAGAAGCGGTACCCCTTTCAGTTGTTTACACACACAGTAATGTATTCCAATGACTGGCTTGGCGCAAGCCTAACCATGGCTGTCGCCGAGCACAACATGACCATACACGTGGACGTGTTAACTGAGACAGCCCCTACAACAGTTAGAGTGATTCAGAGCAATCTCCAGAAGGAAGCACTGGTCACGGTCACATTTGACATGGACGAGTGTAGTCCCAAATGCTTGTGGGAGATGTTCATGTTCAAGTGTCAGAACTTCACCAAGACTCCAACAGGTTGTGCGTTCACGTGCAGGAAGAAATGGTGTCCCAACTCTCCACGACGCGGGACCCCTTCAGTTACAGATCGCTCCTTCCTGTAAGCCTATCGTCCCCGGACCCATCCATCCACCCCAGGCACCGTGTGTGTGTGTATGTGAATCTCCAGACACTGACTCCGGTCGAGGGACCAAGCCCGAGACGACATCGCGTTCCAGTTGCGGCAGTTGGGGACCACAGCCAGCCGTTCCTCAACAACCTTCATGGACTATACTGCCTGCATCTTGCCTGTCTTCCATTTGGATTATTCCGGCTGCCATTCCACAAGCTTGATCCCACAAAGAGCTAGCACACCTGGGCTAGTTCAACGATGGACCTGGACCTGGACTACTTTTGGCCATTAACACGGACTTATTGCTATGTTCCAGCCCCATTGGAGCCGTCAACTTGCCCGCATTTTCCAGACCCCAAACTTTCTTGTTTCCGGTTGTGTGTGTGCAGAGACTTTGTTTGTGCCTTACTCCTTGGGACTTCAGCGTTGCCTTGCCCACATCACTGGACTAATTGTTCTACCAGCATGATAGTTAAACTTGCTCACATCCGCACTATTAGACTTTGCCCATTTTTCCCTCCACCTTGGATTACCATCGTTCGCCAGTTACCTTACTTGCCCGTACTCATCTTTATTGCCCATTTGGTTATTGTCCGCATTATCCACCTTTTGGAAAAATTACTCGCATCAATCCTTTTGCCAAAATATTTTGCCCGAGTTCAATTATTGTCGGTTTCTATTTGTTTTATTGATCAAGTATTTTGCCCGCATTTGTAGCCTAGCCATCAATGCGTTGTAAATATTGTTACCCTGTTTCTCTGGGGTCCTGAGAAGGACACCCAAATGACCAAATATTAACACAAAATTGGGGAAATCAGCTCAGA